>DF240322.1:21056-126763 GCA_000507305.1 Breviolum minutum Mf 1.05b.01 | reverse complement strand
TCTCAACGTAATGACATATGACATATATATATATATGTAATGATCAATGCTTGGCAACAATCAGCCAAGTACTTTTCGACCATCAATGTGTTGTTGTCAGCTTACCAGAAAGCCGTTCGAGCCAATCCTGTTCTCAGGTGGATCATGTGATGACCTGAGTGAGTTGATAGGCATGGATGGATGCAAATGACGTGTGTGTGCGCATTCTGTTTGCATATTTTTGCAAAGATGGAAATAGAAATACAAAGAAATATATAAGGTGTGATTACATGTGTGTAAGTGCATTTATGATAGTGCCAAACAAAAAGAGAATGAGAATACAGGCAAAGAAACAATTAACAATCATGCAGCACACATTACTCCACGCCCGATTTCAATGCAAATGAGTGCCAAACAAAAAGTACCTCATGAAACACGGTTGAAAAATGGAAAACTAAAAATGACAAAAAAAACTCTTCAAATCAATGCGACCGCCCAAGCAATCCAAGCAGTTCTTGGGCGCTCTACCAACCAAGACTTACCATGCCCCTTCTTTAACCCTGAATCTCTAAGTCCCTGGTGTCAACCCCCAATAAAAAAAGCTGATTTGAAAGAAAAAAACATCCAACATGGATTCCACGATTCTTTCATGTTGTTTTTGTTTTGGGTTGTTGTTTGGTTGCATATAAAAAGAAAAAAAACATTTTTATATCATATCGTTACAAATGCCAGCCCAACATCGCCTCCAGGTTGATGACTTGACCCAATTTCTGCCTGGTTTCGCCCCATTGAAAATCAAGTAAAAATGAGGAAAAAATGAAGAAACACCATGTGAGAAAACTAAGGATAAGTATAAAACAACTTGAGGAAAAAAAACTATGTGCATAAATATATATATATACTACAAATCTCTGTTTCTATACATGCCCGAGGGATTTCCAGTATTTTCTCAGCATTTGTTAGGTTTTCTCAGCTGGAGTGCTGTCATTGAAATTGAAATGCTCGCTGCTCGCCAAATTTCTTATGTGAAGCGCATAAGGCTGGCAGCTCCAACACGTTTTCCTTTAAATGGCCTCAAAGCCCAAAAAAAAGCAAGGATGATGACGATGATGACGATGATGATGATGATGATGATGATGATGATGATGATGATGATGATGATGATGATGATGATGATGAAATGGTTGAAATAGCTGAATAGCTAGGGTTATTCTATAATATATAACTTGACTTTTTAGTTTCCGACGTTAAGTCTATCCATTGTTGCAATCATTGCCTTCCCATTCCTTCCCCTTTCCAAAAGTGATGGCCTTATTGGGTAATAGCCTTCGAAAAATAATTTCAAAATTACCCACCAGGCACCAAACACCCAAAGGCCTCTGAATTTCCTCCAGGACCTCAGTCTTTCCACTTCCTGTTGCCTCAGTAAAGTTTGGGACCCAACTCCATCGGATCAACCTGTCGGGGTAACTCCCGGTGTCATCCCTCCAAATAGCTGAGCCTCGTACCCCTGCAATCACACAAACCTCGTCCATTCGTGAACGAAAATAAAGGGTAATCAATATCAAATCAATATAAAACACTTGAACATAGTTGAATCAGTTCTCAATCATTCTATCATAACCCCTGTTGAAATCCAACCAACATTGGCCTTCTGTGGCTTCTCTCGAAGCGTCTGCTCTGCCCAGGTTCGAAACGCCTCCACGAGTGCTCTGATTCATACATATCTAGTTGGTGGTTGAACCAACCCATTTGAAAGATATTAGTCAAATTGGAAATCTTCCCCAAATTGGGGTGAGAATAAAAAATGTTTGAAACCACCACCTAGTTATCTTTGCTCTTCTGTTTTTTCCATCATTTATGGCTACACTTCTTGAAAATCTTTCAACGTTTCAAACGCTGCAAACATCATAGTTCCAAATGACAAGAAGTTGGCACCTGCCTTGTATCCTCCTTGCAGCACCATGACATCAAAGCCGTGTCTGGAAAGAAGCCTCGCAGGCGCACCATTGAATAAATCTAAGGATCCAAATCCAAATCGAATCTCTTACATCCTACCGGACAAACTTGTTTCATCCTGCTAGCAGTACCTTCTTAGTGGGAGGGGGGTTGTGGATGGGTTCAACATGTCGAATTTGGTCACCTCCGTGGTTCATACAAGACGTACTAACTCATTCAGCTGTTCTCATGCTTGAGGATACCCCCTAAAACAGAGATTTATCAAACAAAAATGGGCTCACCTCCAGAAGAGCTGAAACAAGTTGCTAGTAAACTTGTATAGATTTTTCCCTGCAAGTTCATAATGACCTCAACCAAACATGAGTCATGAAAGTCTGACAGGTGACTTGACATTTCACTTCAGATACTTCACACACCGAAAAGGTGATTCCGGAAGAATTCCTTCCCCTTCGTTTCAAAAACCATTTCCATCATAAACAACTTTCATGGGAATTTCCGGGCCCATGATCATCCTCAATATAAAATCCCAACATCCCAAAGATCATCCTGAGATTCACCGTTTTGCATATATATTTCAACCCCTTTTTCCAGGGCCAAGAGACTTCGCGACGGATTGGGAGCGCATACCACCTCTCTTGCAGTAAATGAGAAGCCGTTGAGCCTGCCAAAGGTGTCCAATAACATGGGAAAAAAAGATATGTGACTAGATATGTTCAGGAGAAAATGAGATAATTATCGCTACTAAAATATATATATATAGAGCGAGAGAGAGGAATACTAATATCTAGATATATAGAGGAATATCAAATTATCAATATATAAATATGTAAACAAATATGTATTCTGCGTATAGATATACCTTAACAGTTCCCTGTTCTCACCTCCCTGCACTTTTCCAACTTCCAAAAATCCCGGCCTCTTTCGTGTCGACGAGATCACCCGCCTGTCGTAGCAGTCTTGCCAACTTCGGGTGAACGCTCTGCAGCGCCAAATCCTTGGATGCAACTCCCATGAATTCGTGAAACTCCCAAATTGAAGCCATAGAGATCATGCCTGAGATCCCAAACAAAGGCTTCCTCTGCACCTGGCAATGAGCTTAAAAAAAAATGTTGGTCTCTTTGGCTTCAAAGGTTGCTTCGAGATGAAGCTGTGTAAATTAGCTAAGGGCTTACTAGGTCTATTTCATGCCATGATGTGGCAAAAAAAAGTGTACAATTACATATGGCGTTCTGCGGTGGGTATCGACATATGTATATGATGTGTGTGTGTGTGTGTACATCTGCACATCTACACGTCCGTTATCAAATTTCCAAGAGGTCACTCATGACTCATGTTGATATCAATGCCAGGCCTATCTGAACAAAGGTAGTGCCAACCGCTGCCCTGGCAGGAAAAGTCGCAGTGAAAAAGCGAAGAATCTCAATTGATACGCATTAGTAATCAGGAGACGAAGGTAGCGGTGCCTGTAAGGACAGCCACAGGAGGGTGTTAGGGCTAGGGTCAACGCAAATTCAAAAAACACAACAAAGTGCTGCAGTTCCAACTTGCCACAAGTTCTTACCTTGACAATTTTTGGAAGCACTCTTCAGCATTTGCATGACTGATATATCATATCTGTACCGTACAATATGCTCACCCCGGCGTCCCCTGCCTTTCATCATCATTGAGCCTCCAAACAATACCAACATAGGTTTTGTCACTGCAAAAAACCAAAGCCATGAACAGCCTGGTATTCTTGAACCCATCCAGAACTGTCAGCCACGGCATAGCATAGGTTGGTTAGCATGCGTGCCCGTTCACATAAGATCTTTAAGACACTAACACAACTTCTATGTCAATTCTTATGCACAAGCTCAACCCCTAGGAATGGGACGCCTAGTTGGGGAAACTGGTGGAGCCGAAGCTGTCTGACAAAACTTAGAAACCCAAAAACCATTTCTGAACCCATCCGCATTGAATGCGGAGAATCAGTCAGGGAGAACAAAAAACATTCAAAAAAAAACATCCAGCAGCCATATTCCAAATTCTTAAATTGTCGATCCAAATTTTTTCGAACCGGCACCACCATGCCGTACCAACTAAGTAACTAATCCCTGCCAGGAAACAATGGCAAATTTTTGGCTCCAGGCAAGTGTCCCTGAGCAAACTCTTGTGGGGATCGCACATCCAACATGGTCGCATCAGGCTCCTGGATCTGAAAAAATGGATGGGTAAGATGAGGGCTGCATTAAATTTTCTACTATGATTTTGTCAAAAATGTTGCCAAATCTTCATTTATGGTTCCTGTAAATCATACCTCAAATCATGGTTTCATAGAATTTTCCACCCAACATTTGGCTCCAAGTATATACCACCGTTGTTTTAGAAGCATAGCATACCGTGCCCCCGGGCCCCCAGTGGCTCTCCCGCAGAAAAGCTTCCACATCGAGAAGGCGATTCTGCGGCCAGTCACGGTCCAACACAAAGTCCTTCCCACGGCCGTGAAGACCACCCGGGCCACCAGGTCACACAAAAAAAAGGAGGAAAAAGTGGTGTGGGAGAAGGAGACATGACCAGTTTGATTCATTGTTGGTTTTTATGTATCTATACAGTACATGTATGCAGTATACATGCAGATGTAAATGTTGCTCGTATACACATGCCCCAGTGGTCCCCAAAGATCCTCAAAGCCTTTGACTAACTTCACGATATGTTTTTTCATCATCATTTTTCTCCAATTTCCTTCTCTGGGACCTATGGAGTTATAACCCCCGAAAAAAATGGCCTTATAAATGTGTAACTGGGGTTACAACCCTACTTATAGGGCTTATAACCCCATGTATACCTGGGAAAAAATCTGGACCATTCTCGGTCTCCATCTCTCGCAGGAGTGGTCCAAGGTAATGACCTCGCCTTGGTTTTGGGCAATGATAGAAAGTCATCCTGCAACTGTAGGAGCTGCCGCAACACGCCATACCTCAGCTGTGGATGGAAGATTTTCCATTTACTGTAGGGGGGTTGTAATGGGTTGTTAGATGCTCAGTTTGTATGTTTATAAATAAGTTTGATACATGCAAAATTCAAGGCGGCAGCCCAGCAAAATCAGAAATCCACCATGGAAGGCTGAAACAGAATGCAATTTGAAAAACGTCAACAATATCTGCGCTGCCAACATTATTCCAACGGCATAAGGACCAATCATCACAACTCACTCAGCTCGAGGTGTCCTCTTAGCTTCCAGACTCCTTTGCTGCACACGTCACATGGCCAATGCCTGCCATACAAGGTGCCTTTTTTTGGTGGGAAATATATGAGATGCAGTCGGAAGTTAGGCAGTCTCTAAAAAATTCCCCGAACTCTAGATTCTACAGGATTCAATTCAATCCAATTCATACTTCAAATTCTATCTAAACCATCACTACAATTTAATCAGCGACGAGTTCCCAAAGCCCGGGCCTATGCTACGCCGCCACCGATGATTTCCACCCACGAAGGAAGGGTTGGATAGTGGTCGCCAAAGAACAGCAAAGGCAAAGGGAAGCCTGGAGCATTTTTTTTGCAGGGGCATCCGATGGGTTTGCCCGAACATACAGCCACGAGTCTTGCTGCCGAAGAAAAGGTGAAATTGCACCGAAACCATTCACCGACGAGAAGTATAGGCAGAAATCTATGGTTGAAATTATGTTATAGTAATAATAATAATAATAATAATAATAATGATAATAATAATATTGTTTTTTTGGTAAGCCTATTAAGCATAGGAAGCTGAAATTATCTGAATATATCTGTATACTCTGTATACACATCTGGATCTACCATAGCTTTCGTCTCTACTCGGTTTTTCACACCTTCCCACCTCCATCTCCATGGCCATCGCCGCATGAAGGCGACAAATGGTGGTTGGTTTACATGGGAATTTTCCGTTGAGGCTGAGGGTGGTTGGTGGCAATTTGTGGGTAGGTGGTGATTCAAGTTGCTTGGGATCGACTGCCACTGCCATAAGGTTTCACGCCTTTTTTTGAGCTTCAAAAAAGCATCCCTGAAGCGAAGGTGCATTTTTGCAATGTCTTTTTTTGATCTCAAGAATCATGTTTCTGTTTCAAGTATGTGCAAGTCAGTCTTCAAAACCAGATTTTTAAGGGAAATGGACAAGACTAACAACTAACTACCACTAAACATCGAATATATTCGAATATCCACCCACCAAACAAGTTCCCCTTTCAACACATGGCTGGCTCTACTGGTGCTGTTCTCCGGCTGTAAGCCTGGTATTTGGGAAGCTAGACATCCGAACACCTCCTGGGGTTTGGTAGTTGGACCCTCAAAAACATACCAAACCAACACCGTTGTGAGGCATTTGGATGTTGAGGGCAAGATCTGTTTTCAAATTCCATGGTAGTTTTTTTTTGTTTTTGGGCGGGGGCGGGGGTACAGTATCTATCAAAAGCTTTCAAAGAAAACTTCTCATAGTTGTCACTCACCTTCACTTTCCACTGCTACTGACAGTAGTCTTCCCAAATGCTTTGCCTTTTGGAGCTAGACTACTGTTAGGGTCAAAATGGGTGGTGAAACTCCACTGCAAGTTTAGTACCTTTGTA
The DNA here is from genome assembly GCA_000507305.1 of Breviolum minutum Mf 1.05b.01. Lineage (NCBI taxonomy): Eukaryota > Dinophyceae > Suessiales > Symbiodiniaceae > Breviolum > Breviolum minutum. The sequence goes on along the minus strand of DF240322.1, from coordinate 120,248 downwards.
CAGGGCACGAAGGTTTCAAATCAAGGGCAACTCTACCGAATCTCCTGCAGGTACTGAATCATGAGCATAAAACTCTCGTAAAAATTCATGATTCCAGTGAAACGTTTCCATGATTTGTTCGATTCCATAAGGTGTTATATCTGTATCTGTGTGTATACTTATATACGTACATATATATATATGTGTATATATGTACTATACATATACTATAGATACTTTATACCTATACTATAGATACTGTATATCTATACATCCCTACTACTGATATTAATTCCCTTGAAGCTACTTTTCATCTTTCAGCTTGTTCCACCTGCTGCTTCTTCTGGATCCAGGTCTTCCACCTCTAAAGTCCATGGAAAACCTGAGTTCTTCGGGTTTCGAACGGCCCGGCACCCGAAAACGAACGCCTGGAACCTTTAAAAATACCCAAATACAAAAAAAAAAGGGAGGAAACATCTACCAACCATCAATTTTTGTTGGGATTCTATGTTTAGTTTTGGGGTGTGTGTAGATTTTGGTGAGGCAAATCTATAGACTGAGTGGGCAGTGATAGTTGACTGCAGTGAATCCCTTATGAATGTACTGAAGAGCAGAAGGCTTGTCTAATCTGAGTGCGGGTCTCCAAAATAAGTTGTGCCTTTGCTTCATAGATTCAGCCAGAATTCCATAGAATTCCATGATATTTTGTGAGATCTCGCAACGCTCACCAGATCTTTAAAAAAAATGCCACATCATGTTCCATGAATTACTGCATATCTAGATTCATCATCATATCTCATCAATGCATATATAAATATGCTGAATGAGTTTTGATACGATGCATCACCATCCATCCCCATGATCCCGATTTTGGAGTGACATCTTCTGCAACCTCTGTGACCTTTCTCGTAGCTTCGCCATGACTCGTGGCATAGGTTGCCACGGGCGACAGGCGACAGGTTGCCATAAGCAAGCTGAATGCCGTCATTCCCACACTCTCACCTACTAAAAACTAACCAGATCCCCTCTGATGGTGCATGTTTCATTATTTTCCTACTTCAGTCATCTTCCAACCCCCATCTTGCAAGGAGGTACCTGTTTGGGTGGAGGGCTTCATAACCAGTTTCCAAGTTTCATCAGCTCAGCCAACCATAGCAGCCGTCTCGAAGCTACTGATTGAAACAACCTTCTCTTTCAGCCGGATGGCACCATAGCACACCAGCAGTGTTGGCAATAAAATCAACCATTTAGACTATTTCTCCCTTAGGCCGTGAGAACCAGCAAGCGGTTCCGGCGTAGAGGTGCGGAATTTCTGTTACACTCCAAGGCTCTTAGCCGGGTAGACCTACATTACCCGGTTTCAACCTCATTTCAGATCTTCCAACACACGCACTGCTGGCGGTCTGGGTACGGCTCTTCGACGGTTGAAATTTGCACATGGCAATGGGCGGCATGAATTCTGTGTTGGGTGAAACTGCTCGCAGCTGAAAAATGCCGCTGTCCCGGAGCTTTTGCCTTACCACTTTTGATATAACTATTGTGTATACTATTGAATCATATATAATATTTCTGTTCTATCGTATCTACATTTGTATCCGTATATATATATAGATATTTTTCTAAATAGCTTTGAACTGGGCCCAGGACAGACACCAAACCAGCGCTGAGATTCAAAAAAAAGGCTTACCATGGCCTTGTATCTCTTGTCCCGGTCACCATGCCTCAGATTTCCGATTGGTGTTACCTTTGTTAACAAACCACCAAGGTAGCGGAGGGAAGTAACATGCAATGTTTATTAAGCTGTTCGTTAAAAAAAGAACGTTTCTAGCCAAATTCTACCAGTATCTTTACATGCTTTACTAATTCCACCCGTACCTTCAATTTCCAAATGCTCTACAAGTACCTTCAAATCTAAGCATAAGCTGAAACCATTCCTATCCGCCAAGCGTCGCCCAGCCGCTGGTGTCTCCACAGTATCACCGCGACGTGGCGCCTCTCAAAGGCTACCGTTGAAGCTTCCAACCCATGACGATTAGGTGCTTAATTGCAACTGACCAAGATGCAATCACCAAAAATAATATACACTCCCTAAAACCAAACAGCCAGTTTGCCCCTGAAAATGGGCTAATCCCCCAAAAGGAGAACGATCGTAACTCGTAGGTGCTATGTCTGTTAGTTTCAGGGAGGCTGAGGTATGAAACTGCAACTTGATAAAAGATCGCGCCTGTTGTTTGGAGCGACCTGAGAAAACCCAAGATACACCAACATTGAGGTGGAAAAAGGTGGACAACTCATATTCCATACTAAGGATTATTAAGGATTGCCATAGATTCCAAGACTTAGTTGTGTTACTGACTTTCAAAAAAAATCACTTAGAAATTCTCCCCCACCCTGCAGCTTCCTAAACGATGCCAAAGACACAAACTGGTGCATGTTGGGCAAGATGGACTTGCAGAAATTTCCGGCCGCAATGGGGGCATGGCGATTTTTCATCCAAATCCTTGGGGAGGTTGTTGTGATCAACCATGTTCAAAGCATCTCTCATAAGTTCCAGCTCATGAGTTTGGGGATTCTCCAAACCTTACATGTTTGTGCAGATCTCAATCACCAGGTCCTGCAATAGAAATGAATGCCTGCAAAAAGTCTGTGAAACTGCACAAAGTCAAACTGCAAAAAAACATGTCAAAGACTTTGTTTTAAAAGAAACCTCTCATCATCTCTCATCATATTCTATCATGTCTTATCATCGTCGTCATCCAATGATATCCTATGGGTTTGTTTGAAATTCGTCAATTTCACGACGTCCAAGGTGCGCCAGTGCTGCCACGTCGTAAGGGCCGCCCCTTCGACAAACCTTCGACTTCCAGGGTGAAGTAGGTCACTGGGTCGATTTTGTGCAGTATGACTCAGTATGACAGCTGGATATATATATATATATATATACATAATTGCTGATATTGATATATAAATAATATGTAAGTAGTATTTAATGATGATATACGACAAGATACGACAAGTATTAAGTAGTGTTTAGTTTAGATAAATTGTGTGTATATACATAAATACGTTATATTCGCTTAAACTATCAAAGCACATCCCATACATGGACTGAAAAGAACCCATGGTTACACACATCCTTCTGCCATAGCAAGGCCATTCGCAAGGTGACATTGGGGAAGCCTCAGTTTTTTGCCTGAAAGGAAACCCTTTCGATGCCAAGCTGAAGCATTCCAAGCTACTGGCCAGCCGTGCTTCTCGTATGGCGTGGCGAAAGGCCTTGCTTCGCTGTCGCCATGATGAAGGAATGCGACCTGCCTGGTCCGACAAGATCAACATCACATCTGGGAAAGGTTGAAGAGGGGAAGTTCTTCGAATCCACCAAGCACTGAAAAATAGGCCATAGTCACGCTGCCCAAAACAAACACATCCAAATTTCACCCATCCCAAAATATCCCTCCATATCCATAGGTCCTTACTATTGTGAGATGCAGCTAGTAATTAAGCAGGCGGTAGCTTCAAATTGCTGCCTATCATTGCAGGCAGGAATCTTGAATGAATTCAAAGGTACCTCAACAGCTCCTTTCATCCATCCCAACCATCCTCAGACAGAAATGCAGGCTTCCTGAATCTCAGCCCCTTCCTTTCAAGCTTTCAGGCCTCCGTCTTCGCCTTGAGGCGTTTGACCTTTGTCAAGAACTCCAAGGGAACTCGCTGTCGCAATGAATCGAAGGCCTGTGGACAACAGCTGGAAGTCATGTTGACGCAAATGCAAGCTGGAAAATCCAGTCACTACTCACTGCAGCTTGGGTTTGGATTCAAAAATGTGAATAGCATGCATGGATAAATGACATATACATGCACCCGTAGCTACAATGTACAATATGTTGGGAAGGTAGGTCATAGAAGGTCGCATTATCTTAGCATAAAAGTGCATACAGATGCATAAAGCATTGAGTTGACATGGAAGAAAAGTGCATGGAATGGACTCATTCAGGAGTCATTGGAGCGAATAACCGCAATTCCCCATGCAATGGTGACCCCCTTTCCGAAGCGCAAAAATCGCCCACCTTCCTTTGTTTCTGGAAAACGTGTACGCAAACACTGCTATGTCTTGCCAGGGATTCCGATCGGAACCTCGCACCCCCAGCTCGATGGCAAGAACACGAACGGCTGGGAAGGGCTTGGATGCTTTGTGAGAGCATGCAATCATACCCACGGATATACAACATTAATCAATATATGTTTATGGAACTTCATTCTCTTCAGCTCAGCTCGGAGGATGTGCCAACAAAACTTGCAAAGATAATACACACAATTCGCCACGACACTTCCGGCAGCAATGCGGGCATGCAGAGGTTCCCTGTGATGCACCCAGCTGTCGTTGCAACATCTTCTCTGTTGCATGCCAGGCCTCCCAAACGTTGGGGGACATGGACCGGGTGCACCTGTCGCAAACACTTCTACATACTTCCACCATAATCAATCGATTTTGATTGAATCATAAGGGATGAATGTACTACATGCAACATGTACTGAATACATCCATCATGGATTACATCCTGTCCTCCATCCAGGAAATGACCTATAAATGTGTGTGTACACCATCAAGGCTTCCCTTGTTTCCTCTCAAACCCACCTCCTTGGAAGACCAATCCAAGCTTCGCACCGCCACAGCAACGCCGTTTTTAAAACGCCGCGTGGGGGACCGGCCGCTTTGGGCACGTGGGGCACCTCGAATCACGAAAAATGCAGTCTAGCTGTGAGATGGTTGGGGTTGGGGTCCCCTTTCGTATCCAACATTCCGTGTGGGCAGTGCTAAATAGCCTTGAACTGAAGTACAGGTTCAGCTTACTCAGAGTGGTTTGAAGGAAGTTTGCCATAAATCACCGATACCTGTCACTTCTACGAGAAGCCAGCTTACCATCACACATTTCCATGGACATGCTACATCCATGATGCCTACAAAAAAACAACAAGAGATTCATTATACATAGAGAGAGAGAGAGAGACTATAAAGATATACAAATAAATAGGAGTGGAAATTCTGAGATATTACGAGGTTGGTTATGCTCTACATCCATCTGACTCATCTGACCGCTTAAAGACTTAGCTTCCAACTCAACCCATAGCAACCCACTGAGACCATGGCTGCGAGACCTTGCTTCAACCTCCGGCCGTGGCGGCTGCCGCTCCACTGGGACGACGGCCGAGCGCTCGGCACGCGCGGGCGCGTTTTGGGTCGGCCGGTTGGGGGGTGGCAACTTCGCCTGGCAGGAGCGGTATTGCCATGATGTCCATGTTGTTTTGCTTGATTTTCCTCCTCCAAAAAAACACATCTATATATAGATTATGGTATATAGGTGTGTATCTGTATAACGTTGGATATGATTTGATCACTCAAAGCTCAAGACAAGTTTTATTCCCTGAAAGCTTGTCTGACACCAAAACTGGGGGGAAATCTACTTTTGAAATCTAACATAACATAAAAATGTATTGAATTTCCCAGGTCTAAACAAATCCTCCAAGCAGAATCAACCATCACATCCCCAACCGGTGATTTTGGGCTTCCCACCTGCATTGGCTGCGTTGACTTCTTTTCGCGGCTCGGCAACAGTGGAGGTAAGGAAATGACCCGTTGAGAAGCCTGAGAACCTGACAAATGTGACTTGGAATCACTAAGTTGGAAGTTTGTATTTTTTGTTGAGCCCCAACTTGCATCAATTACCCTCCCGAAGTTGAACAGTTTGCCCCTGAAAAATGATGCTTGGAAGATGATCCTTTCCTTTTTGGGATGGGATGGTATATTTTCGGGGGCAAACTGTTAAACTTCCAGGGGGTATTTGGGCAAACTTGGGACCTATTTTTTGGTGATTTTTTGGGGGGGGAGAATCTCAGTAAGTCTCCAACTCCAGTGCTAATCAATCCACACCTCCTGGACCACTCATGGCGGCCACAAGCTTGGCAGAAGCTGAGCTTTTGCCATGGCTTTCTCGGTCCAACTTGCTCAGAATCTGAACAAAAAGCAGGGAGAAAAGGCGATGATACCTTGGGGCTGTGGCCCTCCAAGTAACAGTTTGGTCACCAGGATGATGACATTTTTAGTATGCAAATCCCTTTTAATCTTCATTTGCCATTTTTACTGAGGGGGCCACACCCAAGATACCTCACAATACACGGAATCATCTGCTAAATCATGCTGTGCGGGACGCATTCCGATCAGCGCTAGCTGGACATCAAGATACAACACCATTTGCAAAGAGCCCCAATAGCTGGTGCAAATGGATCCCAAAAAACCCCAGTGAGAGTATGTAAGAGTTAATTACATCAATAATCATCATGACCCTCGTCAGCATATGCCCTGTGTTGATGACACTAAGGAGAGGCAAATTGGCAAATTGGGTGCCATTGGATGGCGATAGAAACATCGAATGTCATGAAACATCCGGAAAAAAGTCCAGTCTCATCAACCCTCCCACCTCTGCTGTAAGCCGAGGTCGACCTGCTTCAATTGCTGGAAGTCCTCCAACAGGATCTCAGGACATCATCAACCATCAACCATCAACCAGCTCACGTTTTTTGGTGATGTTGATATGTCAGTTCATTAGTTCATAAAACACTCATGTCACCGTGGATCATAGTAAATCATCAACGGCACCTGGTGGAGGTTGGCTGATCTCGCTCTGAGAAGCCTTGCTGTTGGCATGGAGCGTTCCTGAGCTGAAATCTAAAGGTACCACCCCCCCCCCAATGCCACAACCCTTCACAGAAAGTAAGGACGTAAGGACTAATAAGGACTTGTTTTTAACAGGATCATGGATGAATGGATAACTAATCCCTTAAACAAGTCCTTGGTGGAAATTGTGGCATCGGGGGCCCTAAGATTCACATGAGAATTCAACATGCAGTTGGAGTCCAAGGTGCGTAGGCTGCGGCTGTCACCACCGCTGTGCGTACTTAGCCTCGAGAGTCCTGACAAAAAGAACTCCCAGCAAAACTGAAGCACCTGTTTTTTCTAGTAAGTTCTAGTAAGGGTACGGGTAGAAAAGTAATTATATCGTATGTCCATCTATCTGTCTCACTAAATCTATCTATCTATCTATCTATCTATCTATCTATCTATCTATCTATTTATCTATCTATCTATCTATCTATCTATCTATCTATCTATCTATTCCCCTTCTCAACAGAAAACCAACAGCTAAAACCCCCACCCAAAGCCCCCCCGCCTGGCCGGGAGCGACCACCCTTGGAGTTCGCACAACTCATCCTTTTTGGAGCCCGAGCTACAGATACAGACAGACAGATTTCCAAATTCCCTTGGTCCAATCCCCCTCGGGTTGGGTTCGATGCCCTTGTTGGCAGCCTGGTGATTTGTTTCTTAGCTGCACCTTTTTTTGGACAGTGTTTTTTTTTCAAGGGCCCACCGACCCAACCATTTCCCATATGACGGGTAGTACACCTATAGCCTATAACCCTGTCAATGTGCAGCTATATAAGTTTTTTTTTGCTGCAAAATATCCAAAAAGATTGTTTGATTTTTTGGGATGGCATGTGCGGCATGTCCTCAACAGAAGTTGATTCAGCTATATACAACTTCCCCCAAATCGCTAAGAAAAAAACAGGTGTTCCACCAGCCCTTCAGGCTTCAGGGGCTCCCTGACCCTCAAGGCTCAAAAATCGAGAACCTTGAGCTCCGATCCGGCCTCGGCGGTGGAGCTACCAAAGAGTCATCAAGATGAAACTGGATCCACGAAAAAAACTTTGTCATTGAAGATACACAAATACAACAATCATCAAATCAATCTTATAATCACAATGAATGTTTCCCTATAGAATGGATGGTTTATAATGAAAATTCCCTATAAAAATGGATGATTTGGGGGTACCCCTATTTTCGGAAACACCCACATAGATATGGATATATCTGCTGATTGGATGACCTTTACCACCCCCACATCAACCCGAAAATCCTTTAACTTTGATCCCAGGCCAATGCTGGTTTCCAGCACTAAGTTGGACGTTCCACCAGGCCTGAGTCGTGGGGTTTGGTGGAAGTGAAAAACCACATCATGACCTGATGCAACCTTGCCAAGTATCCAAGGTCCAACAAGTCGTTGCTTGTGTGTTAAGGAATTCATTCAGATTCTTTGGAATAAAATCCATTAAAGTCGTCATCCCATTGTTGTCTAAGTCTATCTATTTCATCAGCTCATTTCATATTAACTTATATATAATGTATCATAATTTAACATATTTTTGTATGTGATACTGTTGAGGGCTGAAATCCGGCGATCACCAGTTGAGGTTTGGTAGTTGAAATCCCATTATTTACCAAGGTTTTTCTACGTCCCAAACGGTGGTGCTTGGCGTCCCAGGTGCCCGTGCCCTGCGCCGTACCAATGGACCTGTCCTCCTTGGGGTCGCTGCACCAACTTCAACTCAACCTCAATTGGAGTAGCCAATGAGACCACCATCCCACCCATGGGAAAAGAAAGGGAACATCACCTTGGGGGCATTTGAATGAAAACAAGTTAAAATAAAACAAATGTCATATAACTCATGCTGGGGATCTCATTTCAACTGATTTCTTGATTGTTCAATCTTGCAAGAGGTCCGTGCCTTGCTTGAAGCTCATTGCAGCTCAACGGGTAGCTTCCAATGCATTCACACAGTTTCAACAAACTATCATCAACAACAACAACAACATCATCATCATCATTATCATCATCATCATCATCATCATCATCATCATCATCATCATCCTCATCCTCATCCTCATCCTCATCCTCATCATCATCATCATCATCATCAATAAATCAATAAATCAATAAATTAATACAGATCAATGTATGTAAATCATCTTCCTCAATGACACTTTCGAATCGTAAGATATCCCAGCTTGTTTCACCGGGCCGTCGCACTCTCACGCCACAAGGCAAGCGAGTGGCCAAGGACCAAAGTTCACCCTGGATTGAAGCGCATAGGAGGCTCCAAGAACTTCGAAGTGGAGGTTGTAGTTGTTGTATAAAATGGTTTCTTTGGATATCTTTGGTGGACGTTATCATCAAAAATACTCAACTACTACAGTTTACTAACAGACAGAGATGCATCGTTAGGCCCCTTTTTGTGTCGTCATAATAGAATCCCTAAAAGGACTCTCAGATGCCCCCAGCGCATCAAAAACTCATTGTCGAGATCAGGGAGGATCGTGTGACAATCACCCAAACTGTAGAGTCAAATCAAAGAGAAAAACTGTTGGAAAAAAAGAAACACTCAAATTTGTGGAAAAGTATTGAAAAGTCATTGTGCTGTGCAAAAAGCATTCAAGAATTTCCTGTTACGGGAAAGGCGCCACTACCCACTGCTCACACCAAACCAAAGGATTGCTTGGATTAGAGCATTTTTCTCACCACCTCTACTTACTCAAATGAGCTTCAGTTTCAAAATCATTCCTAAAACTTATATACTTGAATAATTACATGTATTACCCAAAAAATAAATGCTACCAACTAGAAACCCATCCCAGTTCCATCCCATTTTCCCAAGTCATAGTTAGTCAATTGGTTAGCAAATCTCCCCTATATATTCGTTTCCTTGGACCTTCATCCCGGGTCTCGGGCCCCGCGCCTGGCATTGCATGTTTGCAGCCTCTGAGAGTTTCCAACTCCCCAGTTGTGGCACTGAGCCACACACCTCGACGAGGTCGAATCTTTTGAGGTGAAAAAATTGATGGGGGAACGCTTCCATATGATTCATTTCCTTTGTAAAAAATGGCCCCTTTGAAAAGGGCATATGGCATATATGTTAATTTTGGGGGGTAGGTCATGTAGTTAATGATAGTTAATGTAGTTTGGGTTGTCCCCCGAAACGCCAGTACTAGTCACAGCTTTAGGGAGGTAGGGATCCCTAACCTTCATGTAAGCCACTATTACTGGGAAGAGGGGACAACTTCAAATATATCTCATCACACCGAAATGCTTTCAGTTTTTGATTTTGTTGACCTTGGATCTCTATTAACAATGCATCTTCGTATCTAGTACATATACATATAAAGTTACATGTTTTCACTGTAGATCTATGTCACATGTATCTCTGCTCCCACTTTTGCGGTGGCAAAAAACCACCAAAAATGCATCCAAATCAACCCACCAATTGCGGTCAGCGACCAGGAGTTCTTCGCCATAAGCAATCTTGGTCTTGGCCTGGCGGTGGGGAAACCATAGATGCTATGACTACTACAAGCCACTCACTGGGGCAACACAGGCAACACACAATACACCTGTGGACCCCAAAAAAGAAAGTGAGTGTATTTCATGTATTTGGTGGGTTTTTTGTTGCATATATTTGCATATGAAATATTGGTGTATGGACTCCCAACCTTATTAGAGTTGCTTGAAAAAGATGTTCAACCAAATACCAAATGCTTAATTTCCATTATGCCTTCCTGAGTTCCATCATACATCTTCCACCAGGATCTATCTTGGACTCCAACCTTAATGCGCACGGCCACCTGGCCCTCCATCACCTGGCATCTGCACAAAAACACCTTTTTTCGCAATCCATGCCATATCATCTTTTTGATCCAAAAAAAAAATGTGCAAGGTAACAACCTATACCTCCCAATCCCGCCTTTGCCTCCAGGTACTTGAGCTTGGTGAACCCGTCAAAAACGCACGTTTTGAAGAAATCGATATATATACATATATATATATATATATATATATATCAGCAACCATTTTTTGACCCTGCCTGAGATTCTGATAAAGCTCTGAAATTGTAAACAAACTGCCATGTTTGATTGGTTTTCATGCCAATTTTTTTGTATCCAAAAACTTGGGAATCCCTGTCTATTCTGACTTGTTAGTAAAAAAAAAAAATAATAATAATAATAATAATAGAACATGGCCGCCCATTGGCTGCCCATTGGTCTTAAAAGCATTCTTCTTCAAAACCCCTAAGAACAAGACAATCATCCTGAAATTTTGGATCTGCCACATAGCTTAGAAGTCTCCAAAAAAGCTGATGTATTAAGGACATGATGCAGCATGTCATGAATCATGTTATGTCAGCCATACAAAACAATGGCTTGAACCATCCAGGACGAGCACACCAACCTCAGGAGTCCTGGATGGCGTTTCTCCCGAAAAAAACGCGCCCAGGAAGCATGTTTGAAACCCTCGCAATTCGTCAGCTGTTGTATATTACATGTGTACTATCTGTGTATGTTCCTTTTTTTTGCGGAGGTGATATGACGTGACAATATGTGAATGAATGATACGTTGAATGTGTATTACCAAGATATGAGTTGATGTCACTCCCCTGTCGCGCTTTTTTTTCACTTCAGAAATTCCACATATCACCGGTGCGAAACTGATTAAAGCTGGCGCTTTGGCAAAGTCTTTCCTCTCAAATCTGCCGTGGAGGGAGCCTCACTCCTGTCAGATGACCAAAGAAAGCTATGATTTGACGGTTTTGACGAAGCGCGAGTTGAGATCAAACCTCGGGAGGTTTGTCGCCTATCAACTTCACACAGAAAAATACAAAAGAAAAATCGCATCACCCACCGTTGCCTCCTGCATGCAGGACGCGCGGACCTCATTGCCACAAGGTGGCAGAATTCACACGAATGTGGAGTCATGTACTGCTCTATCGCACCTTTCAAGTCTGATATCCCAATTCTCTAAGCAGCCGTTGTAAGGTGGTTGTGTTTGGTCATAAGTCATGTGGCACTTGGATATGACCTGACATAAAATTGCATCTCAGAGATTTCAAAGCCCTCAGATGGGCTTTGAAATAGTTATAAAAACATCCAGGGAAATTTAGCCAACCCAAAACATCCCCAAAAGAAAACATAGAGCAAACTGGCCATTTTGCCATCCCCGAAAGTCTTTTGGAAGGGAAAAGTATGACAACCTGGCAATTCTGCTTGTTCACCTGACCCTTTCGAGGGCGAATCATGACCTCCAAATAGGGGGATAAAAAGGTTACGGGTTCAATCACCTGGAAATGATGCATTTTTGATGGAAGAAATCCTGTTTTTTAACCGGTTGATATGGAGAATATCCCTATTATTTGCGGGGTTTCATTACATCTCAGGTTGGTGATCTCTGGATTTCTTCCACCAACAGTCGTAGTGAGTGGCATTTTTTCAAAAAAACTGAGGACCGCGGCTCGAGTATGACGTGAGATTCGGCTGACGCGTTGACCTGGGTCGGTTGAAAATTATAAAACCCATCCAGAAGAAGATGAAATGTCCAAATATCCCTTGAAAAATGTTCAAGTTGTAGATTCTAGCTTCATATAGATTCAGTATTCAAGTCATTCTTCCTTTTTTTTTGAAGATGATATAAATTATATACATCAATTCCACACATTCTATCGAATCCCACAAGGGCCCAGGATTGTTTTATCCCCCCGTGGCCTGGCTTTTCCTCTTCGGAGCCTTTTCGCTTCCGTTTGGTCCTGCTTTAAAGCGACACAAAGCCCGAAAGGTGTGTCATGTAAACCTGTAAGTTCCATGTTTGGAAGATGAAAAAAATTGAAAAGACATGGGAAGAACCCATCATTGTACAGATTTGGATGTTGGAACTTCAAGAAGGGGGGTAAGTTTTTTTTTTCAGCTTCCACAGTCCACAAGGGAGGCACAGAAATTCATTGGCCGCAACATTGAGGTGAAACTTTCAAAGGCTCCTTGGCTTCACGTCGGAACTCTCCTGCCACACTCACTGAATTTGACCACACAATCCCAACCCGATGTGTTTTGTACAATCAATCAATCAATCCATCAACAATCAATCAATCAATCAATCAATCAATCAGTCCGTCCATCCATCCACCCATCAATCAATCACTCAGTCAATCACTCAATCACTCAATCAATCAATCAATCAGCATGAAGCAATGCTGCTTGGCACTGGAAAAGGCCCAAAATTCAATATATATATATATATATTTTTATACCTTTCTTACAATTTTCTTTCACCCATGTACACATTCCAGGCTTTGCGGCCTCATCACTGTAGTCATCGGAGCTCGACTTGTCAATCTGGTTATCTTTTTCTGCAGGTATTTCAGGAGCCTTGCCTCGGGCTTTTTGGGGCAGGGTAAGGTGACATCCTTTCTGGGAAAATCGGAAAGTGTTGATTGGACTGGCTATTCCATGTGAACACACCGGGGGCCCGCCCTTAGCTTCTGTTTCCAACCAAGTCCTACAATAATTTTGTCCATATCTGATGGTTCACATATGTTACATGTACTCATCAGGAGTTTTTTATTGCCACTGCATCAGCCGCCATGACAATCACTCAGGAACCCCCACTGGTGGTTGTAGGTTTCCGCTCCACAGGCGGCGAGGCTTTCCGCTCCACAGGCGGCGAGGTTTTTCGCTCCACAGGTGGCGAGGGCTTGGCGAAGGTTAAGGCGGAACCATCAGCCCTGGCGTGAATCTCATTCATCAATTATGAAAATGTTCATATGGGTGTTTCCGAAAATAGTGGTACCCCCAAATCATCCATTTTAATAGGGTTTTCCACTAAAAAAACCATCCATTTTGGGGAACCCCTATTTTTGGAAACATCCATATGAAAATATGAAAATCACCACGTCACTTTTAAAAGGGAGAATCGAATCCGAAGTACTGTGTGTGTGTGCGTCTTTGAGCTGGTGATGTTTCCACCTGGCCTGCCGGGGCCAGCTGCCTGCAACTGACATACCCATCAACTTCTATCGACTCGCAACGTAACTGATACTGAAGATCTGATAAATTCCCAGATGCTCCATGTCCGGAATAGCTTACCTAATTTCGGCTTAACTTTATGGTAAATATATGTATGCGTAAATATTCCATATCCCATGGAGCATTTGGGATTGCTGCTTGTCCAAATATGCTTGAAAGTTAAAAGCTTAGGCTCCCGCCTCAACGTTACCTCAGGTGTAATATGCAAGTCGGCGAGTCGGCATCAGAAGTGGCACCATGACGCATTCAGTTTCAAAGTTGAAGGGCCAAAATCGTGCTGCCAGCTTTCAGAGAGAGGGAGATCCTGTTTGGGATGATTTTTAGAAAAGTAATACAGTGGAATCTACCACTTCTCTGACCTCCCAAACCCCTTCCAAAGAAGCCCCTTTCACGCCGCTTCTCATCCGGGTGACTCGTTGGCAGTGGTGGAGGGAATTGACCTTCGGCAGAAGCGAGACATATCCCAACATGGTCCACCAAATTGTTACCAACAAATTGATAGGAAGGTGCAGGTCGTTCAAAAGCTCGATCTTCAAAGTGGTTGTTTTTCTTAAATGTTAACAACTTCATGACTCACATTCTGCTTGCAGCATGCACCCCCACCTGTAAGCTGAAGTGGGCAGATGGTTTCTGACGCAACTGTATATACACCAATCAACAACATCTGGATTTCAAATGGCAGTAATTAAACAAATATAATAGATTCACATCACTTTTTTGGTTCACAAAATGCCCCCCTCCCCACAACCATCCAATGACTCCAATCGAAACTCAGACTCCTTTTTCGAACTTCTTCAGACTTCACGCCACTTCGTCGGCCCAATAGTTCTCCCTTTCCCGCGCCAAGGCATCGGAATGTTGCGCCACTTCCATACAGCCCAAGGGATGCACCGGAGGAATCTCAACCTGGGGTTGGTTGTTGGGAAGAAATCCATCCAGGAAGATGCCAGCATAGGATCCAAATCCAGAATTATAACATATTATAACCATCCCTGGAGCAGATCGCATGATAAATGCAACTTGGTACTTCAATTTTTAGATTCAGTATCCTTTAAATACGTCCATTCCGCTTTCTACCTACATTTGAGCAGCGGAAACCTTTGGAACAAAAAAAATTGAAAACCGATCAGTTAGAATGCAACACTTGAGCACAAAGGGCCAGCAAATGCCAGCAGTTAGAATATCCCGTTAGAAGTCAAATGCATATCAACAGGTCAAGGTGCTAAAGTCTCTCTGTGACCGGAATTTGAATTCCACTTCATCTTCACGAGAATACCTATGAAATTCTATGACACTCCCGCTTTAAAACAGCAAGTTCAACATCCACGTGAAGCCATGAAGCATCAAATGCCCCCACCATGGGGTCGTAGTGGCCGCACGCCACCATGGCGCTCTCACGCCTGCGCAGGGGACGGCTGCGGGCCACATCGCTGCGCACGTAGCGCACGGCCAGACCCACCCGGCGCGAGGGCGTCAAATTGGGACCCGACCAGTGGAGCGTTCGGAAGGTGTGGAGGCTCGCCTTGGGATGGGGATTTTGTAAAGGAGCTTTAGGACACACCCCTGAAAACGAACGAATGTCCCCTAAAAATCAATGGTTGGAAGATGTATTCCCTACTAAAATAGTCCCTTTTCAGGGGACATGTTAGTTTTCAGGGGGGGTAGATGATTTTGTAAAGGGAGCGGTTTGTTCCGTGCAAGTGGTAAACCTGCTGATGGTGTTTCTGGTTCACAGGTTGTCTGGAAGGAATAAGGGGCCAATTCAATTGGCGTGTCTGTCTTGTTCGTCCCTTTATTCCATGGCAAAAGGATGAAGGCCGTCATCCTCATCAACAACAAGAACAACAAGAACAACGACAACAACAACAACAACAACAACAACAACAACCACCTTGACATATCAGCACGATATGATACGGCACCATACCCCACTCTCACAATCATAAATGGAAATCTCCAATTTCTCAAAATTTTCAAAAAAAGCCTTCACCTTTTTCCATTCTACCATCCTTTCCACATCCTTTCCCCATACCATCCAAATCATCCCTACGAATTGTGCAATTCCAGGTCACCTCACCTGCCTTTAATTCCACCGGCACTGCCTCATCGCTCATGACATCTGCCCCATCCACGCAGAAGCCGATCAAATTCTCCGCCTCGCCATCCACGCGATGGGGTAAAGGACCGCCTAAATGGGAGCCACGATGGAAGAAGAGACCACCCATCTCCGCGAAGGCATCCGTGAAAGCCAACCAAACCTGGCTTTTTTGGAAAGAACTGGGGGAAGGTGAAGAGTAAATGGGTAATAATCCGCNATGCTGCTTGCAATCTCAAGCCCAGCAAAGGCCGGCGGCATTAGCCGGAGGCTGATAAATATGGCAATAGTATGATATAGCACAGGTATAGGACCTCTAGGATAGCTAAGTAGCTGAGAGCAGGTGGGTTTGCATGGATTTTAAAGATATGACGACACAGTGACATGAAGGGACATGAAAGAAAAACAAGGATGATTGACATCTGGGAACTTGGAGTCACTATGGGTGGAGCATGGTTAACCCCAGGTGACCCCAAAAACTCAGGGTGTCCATACTTTTGCATCATCAGTTTCCTTATGTTCAGGTTCCGTGTTGAAAGTCATCTGGAGAGTATCAGCTCAAACCTGTGCAATGGAATGTGCCCTTTATACAGATCCTTTGATCATGCTTTCACCCCATCAGATTGCCGGACTCAACGTTTTTTTGATCGGTTTCATATCTGCTGATCTATCTGCTCACATTTACATCCCCCACCCCCCAAAAAAAAACTGAAAATCAAACCTTAGAACAAGTGACAGTGATCACTGCATCATTTGGTGCCAAACTTGCAAAAATACCATCCTGATGTGGTGCAGCATGACATGATGACCTTGGTCCCTTGGCATTCACTTCGCTGAACCACACCAGCAGATTTGGAGTGCCCAAGGCTTGTTTGACCGCCTCTAAAATCACAGGGTGACAAACCAGCTGAGCTGCCCAAGGGTACAACAAATGTAACTTGAAACGTTGTTCTCCAACCAATTCCTCTGCTGTAGCTGATGGTCCCACCACCTGTTGAGCATGCTGATCCAATTTTTCCAACGCCTCTGCTGCTTCAGCTGCACTCAGTGGACTTAGCGGTGCCCAGAAGCCTTCCAGTGCCAAACGCCATGGCAACACTGGCGCCAATGGGGCGGTGAGTCGCGGCCGCTTGGCACGACGGCTACAGGTACAGGACCAGGTGCTGGGGACTGCGACCAAAAGTAGAAGACGATCGTCAAAGTGAAGGTACCTGGGTCTTGACACTGTGAATGGCAGCATACCTGAAGGCATTCTATCATTCTCTATGTAAGGTTCACTAGAAATGGCAAGTATTTACATTAATGCATTTGTATTTGTATATGTATAATTGTATATACACATACGTATGTTTATTGTGTGATGATGTGTGATGTGATGTGTGTCTGTGTCTGTGATGGGAAAACGACATGCAAACGATCTCTCAGTTAGATGTGAGACACTTGAAAACAAGTTATGATACTTGTTGGCTCACATTCCCTGTTGACAGTGACCTCATCTTTGCCTCTTTATCAAATCAACAAACCCTCGAAGAAAGAGCTGCATCAAAACACCAAGACGCTTTTCCACTCCTTCTGCCTCCTCTCCCAACTTTTGGCGAAAATGCTCCAGTTCCTCAGCACTCCAGTGACGTAGCTCCGCCAGAAATGCCAGCCACTTGGACACGGAGATCTCGCAATGGTAGCTGGCAACTCTCATGGCCATCAACTCAAAGCCTGCTTCTCTCAAGTCACGACCTCAACGTCAAAACACTCCTGTGGTGACTGTAAGTCGCTCAACTCAACTCAGCCAAATCAAGACAAAAAAAACAACAAAAGCACTCTAAAAGCTTACACACACTTTTTCTATAAATGCTTTTGTTTTAAACCTCCAAGGTACACATCTTTTCCGTATCTGGCCCTGCTTTGGTACGCTTTGGCAATGGCCAATCTTGGGTTCTCCAAGGCCTTGCTGCCATCACCAGACGTTGCACGCAACGCCAGCGTCGCAGCGCGGCAGCACCCGTGGCTTCCCAGCACAGCACCGTCGTCGCCGTCGGGACGCCGCCGACGGCGGCACCGCGCGGCCACTGCGCCTGGATGGCCCGGACGGCCGGCGCAGCGCCCGGAGTGCCATCGGTCACGGAGGGCGCTTCGCCGACGTGGAGGTCCAAGGATTGGACACATTCCTTGGTGGTTTTGTTAACGGGTGCCGAAAGTTGGGGACCAATTACCATGATGGGGAATCCCAGGGTAATTTACACGACATGACGTAACAAAATTTGAGACTTGGAGTATAGCAATAGGCCAGAGAGGAATGATATTTGTGATAAAGGGGGAAAAAAACAACACATGAAAAAATGAATAGGATCCAGGACAGCATATTCAAATGCAAACTTACAGCACATCCAAGAACTTTACAACAAAAATTCCTGCAAATATCTGCAAGTGTTCATCAATTTTCTACAAATAATAGCATCGCAGAATGAATTCCAAAGCTGTGGGTGGAAACCCCAGCAAGATTCTGCCACTTGCCAATGCCAGTGTGAAGCTGAGATAAATTCGCGCAGGCCCACGTCAACCATGGCATGACGTTGGCAAGTTTTTTTGATGTCGATTTCACTATCATGAATGACCCAGCATCAAAGTGACTGCAATTTAAAAGGGGAAAAAAATCCTTTCTTTCCGTGCAGCTATTGCAAGGCATGAACTTACTACGTCGTGTTTTTCAAAATCTTTCAAGTTGATATACTTCCAGTTTACCTCTCTGTGTTCCATGCCATGTTTTTCACCATGAGCCTTGGACCCTAAGCTGATGCAACTTGGGTTCCTAAAAGTCTGGATGCCATTCTTTATTGACTCATCGTGTTGGTAAGTTTCAAGCATTGGAATATACATTTTCCAGAACCCCTCCCAGATTTAAAAAAAAACACAAAAGCCATTACTGTATAGTTTACCTTCTGTGCTGGACTTCCAGAAAAAATGCAACATAAATGTCACCCAAAAAATCATCTTGGTAACCCAACTCTCAACATCTGGCAGCGGTGGTGGATCCTGTCCCGGAGGTGGTGGCGTTTTGGCCGCCCTTTCCTGGCAGGAACCACGGGTAGTTTCCCCCCCAGGGGGTTGAGGTTCGAGTAAGGTAAGCACCAACTAAAACTGGGTAGAATAATCCCCTAGCAATATATACCGTAGCCAACCAGGGTGTTTTTCATTGCTCGACTGTCATCAGGTTTTTAGCATCAATAAAGGTAAAGATTCAAGTCGTTGATCCCGATGCGTGCAAGACGACTTGACCAAAATCCCTGATCTCTTCGATACCAAGCTATATTTTTCCCCATACAAAAAAGGAAAATGCTGTTTTTTTTGATGGAAAATTTGAGGTTTCAGAACTTTTGCAACTGTCGATTTCCCACCAATTGAATCTGGGCATCTAAAGTGCCAAAGCGGCGAGTCTCCCTCCAAGTCTTCCCATTCCCTGCCTCAGAGACGCGGCGATCTCGGCGCACACCGTTCTCCTACCATGCAGCTCCCTTAAACAAGGTATTTTACAATAAGGAGAAAAAAAAGGAAAAGGAATGGTTTGTCAAATTTGTCATGAAAGATGTATTTTTATTATTTTTGAAATTGTATGTTTGATGTTTTCTGTCTGGTGTTTCTCCATGTTTCTCCTTTAAAAAAACCATCAAAACTGCGAGCTGCGAATTTTCTGGTTTCGGTCCCTTTCGGTCCTTGTTGTCCTTGCCTCGATCCTTGGATCGATCCTGGGTGCCCCGGAGATACGGCTGCGAACCAATGTGATGATCTTGGGGGATATGTGGATTTTCCAGTGATTTCGAGGGTAAAAAGTAGGTGAAAAATGGTGAAAATATGTGAAAATTATGCAAAAAGCCGAATCTGCAGGAAGATCAAATTCATCTTGCCAAGCGTCAGTTCGATCACGTCTCTCCCTCGATCTATCTCTGTGTCTGGACTTGTCCCGTGACCGACCTCTACCACGGGAACGATCTCTGTGTCCGGACTTGTCCCTCGACCGACCTCTACCTCGGGACTTGTCCCGCGACCGACCTCTACCCCGAGACTTGTCCCTGGAACGATCTCTACCACGGGATCTGTCTCGCGACCTGTTTCTCCCACGTGAGCGTTCACGAGATTTCCTTCGATCCTTATCTCGAAGCCTCTGCGGATGGATGGATGCACTGCTAACCAAACAACCATTGCAATCATTCGTACAAGAGTGCAAATGTAATTACAGCCATTTTAACGACAGTATCACAACTTGAATGAACACTTCGAATCAAATTCATCTGAATCTTTGTTCCGAGTGCCAAAGATCAACAAGTGCCGAGGCCTTTCTCGTTCATGCTCCTTTTCACGATCCTTTTCTCTCCTCCGCTCATCCTCTCGCCGCCGGTCCTCTCTATCCTTCTCTCGTCTCCTGTCATCACGATCTCTGTCTCGCTTCCTCTCCTCCTCCCTTTCCTTTTCACGTCTTCTCTGATCATCATTATCCCGGTCACGTTTCCTGTCCTCCTCTCGGTCTCTGTCGCGCCGCCGCTGTTCATCACGCTCCTTCTCTTTTCTTTTCTCCTCACGTTCCCTCTCTCGCCTTTTCTCCTCTTCGCGCTCTTTCTCTTTCCTTCTTTGTTCTTCGCGCTCTTTTTCTTTCCTTCTCTCCTCTTCTTTTTCTTTTTCTCGTCTCTTCTCCTCCTCTCTTGCTTTCTCCCTTCTCCTCTCCTCCTCCCTCTCCTTTCCTTTTCCTCTCCTCCTCCCTCTCCCTTCTCTCTCCTCTCTCTCTCCTCTCCCTTTCTCGTTTCCTCTCCTCCTCCCTCTCCTTCTCTTTTCTCTCCTCCTCCCTCTCCTTTTCCCTCTTCTTCTCCTCTTCACGCTCCTTCTCCTTTCTCTTTTGCTCCTCTCGCTCTTTTCTTTTCTTTTCTTCCTCTCTTTCCTTCTTTTTCTTCTCCTCTTCACGTTCCTTGCGTTTCTTTTCTTCTTGTTCCTTTCGCTTTTCTTCCTCCTTCTTTTTCTCCTTCTTTTTCTTTTCTTCACGTTCCTTCTCTCGCCTTTCCTCCTCACCTGAGCAGCAAAAATGGATGCAATGCCCAGCATGCATTTCTACGGCTTTCTCTCTACAAAGTTCCACCTATCGAACTTGCACACTTTGAGCCAAGTCACGCTTCATCTCCATCTCACCTTTCTTTCGCTTCTCCTCCGCTTTCGCTTTCGTGGGCGGCTTGGCCTACCGAAAGCAGCGATTTCGCAACCCAACTGGCTTGGTCGCTACTAAGAGTCAACAGAACCCTGCAAATGCTATCTACCACTCACCCTTTTTTTCAACATGTCACCATCTCCCACCCTTGAAACCATGGACAAAACTGCGGACCACGGACCAGAGCAGCGTAGCAGTTGTCCCCAAAACTATCTGTGCTTGCAACATCTACTGGGCCTGTGACGTTTCAACACAGGTCCGTTCTTCCAGAAGTGAAAGAAGCCCCAAAAATGAACTCCCAACGCCGCCTCCTTGGGCTTTGCTTTTTTCGAATCCTGCACAGGTCAAATTTGACAAACCTTATCGATCACACCTTAACTACTATGTTTACGTGATTCAATGTATGTATCTAATATATTTCATCATAATAAATATGAGATTACTTAAGCACACATTTGTTGCTATATTAATTTAACTTTATAGAGTTTTATTGGCATACTATTGAATTACAGTACCTCACATGTTCAGGTGTCCCTCCTCTTTGGCAGGAACTTTGGCCTCCTTCCTGGGTCCATGACGGTCATAAGCGTTATGGGTGAAGTGGGGCGAAAGGATTCTCTGACTGATCATATCCAAATGACAACATCATCGGATAATGCATCATCATCATCATCATCATCATCATCATCATCATCATCATCATCATCATCATCATCATCATCATCATCATCATCATCATCATCTTTATCATGATGCACCATGAACCTTGTCCGGACTAAAGAATAGAGCAGCAGCATACGCAACAAATCATCCAAAATGCATATAATATGTGCATGCGTCAACACATCATGACCAAAGAATGCGATAGGGCCCCTACAATCAGTCTACAACAAACAAGAAACGCATTGAGCATCGACCATCTGCAAAAACCCCACCCGGATTCCGCCAAGGGCAAAGCTGTTTTTTAGCTGGTCTTCTCTCCTCTCGGCCACGATGCTGAAGATCGGAGGGAAGAGAAGTTGGACGTTTCTGCAAAGGTTTGCAATGATTACCGACTTTTCATCCACTTCCCTCACTTCAAGCTACATCATGCTACATCTACACGCCTGGGTACAGTACTTAGTAATCAGGAAAGACTTGGTATGCAAAAGCAACTGGGAACTTGTTCCATTGTTTTTAAACTAAGGCTGAGGTCTCTTGTCCTCATACTGCAGGTCTCATTGAATTTACATTTACATACATTTATGGTATCAAATCACATCATCATAGGAGCCAACAGAGGCGGTAATGTCAAGCGTGGTCAGGATGTGGCAGCTGCATCACAATGCAGTAGCCATTTTTGGTGCTATGAATCTCAAATGACCTCAGCCAACTTTGCTTCACGTTTCTTGGCTTCTTCTGCAGCCTCAAGGCCAGAGGCAAGTGAGTGACTGACATCACACTACGTAACGGACCTGGATGTTGTTGACATTGTTAACTTTCCTCCATGCACTGCCCTGCAATTCTCCCATCTTGATGCACCTTCCGACGCTTCTCCTCCTCTCGGCCTGAATGCTTCACACAAAGGTCATAGGATGCAGATCAGGACGGCCCCCTTCAGCATCACTAGGCATCCACACGTGCCAAGGCTTTCTTAGCTTCAGCTGCCTGGCACGGAAGATCTGTCTGTAACAGATCTGTATGATCCAAACACGACAGGCATACCGCAGCAGCAGCCCCTCTGGAGGACTCCTCATCTGAGTCGTCCTGAAAAGATGAAGCCGGAGGAAATCTGTGTCGTTTGGCATGATGCGACAATTCCCAGGACCAAGCCTAGTGAAGAGAGACTGCAAGTCCAAAGTGAACCCAAAGAACAGGAATCAAAAGGCCTGCCTAGTAATCCATAAACCGTCCCCCCTCTGCACAAGCACCTGCCATAAATCCTCCGTTCTCCACCCGAACCAACTTTTACTTGTTCCGACTGTTCTTGAAGTCGGTCATCTAAATTCATCTCAGCTGTTTCCACCCCGAATCCATTCCAATGACCATCAGGGCCTCAACATAACTTTCTTCAAACGAGCCTTCCGAAGCATCCTGGCATTGCGAACGCACAAGCAATAACTCTTCGAGCGCAAAGGTGTTCTACTGTTTACAAAAGCGCAAGGGTGTTTCAGTGGATGTCGAAAGACATGGGAAAAACGATCATAATCTATCACCAACCAACACTCATAAATCATAAACCATAATATAGCTAACTGGTATGGACGACAACCGCTAGTGTCCTGGATCAATCTTGACAACAAAGTCCACCCGGTCCCAACGGATCCTCAGACTCAACGCTGTCGCTGTCTGAACATCCCTGGTACCTCTGTTGCAGTGATCGCTGCAGGAATATTAGGTATACCAACAATTTGCATGAATAGATACTATATATATATGATATAAGTGCTCTTTCCTGACATGGTGATTCTCCATGATACAACCAAATGGAGTCAAGAAGGATTGTGTCTTTTCAGAGTCTTTATAAAAATGTACTGTGTATTTGCATATATGAGTAAATAAAAGTATGTACACAGTTGCACATATACATCGAGAAATATAGATATGCATGACTATGACGAAGAGAAGTAAAAGGCCTCAGTTAGTTTAAGAAGCTGCCATATTCAATCAATGCAATCTGATGGCATGCCAGCACCTCCTTTGATGATTGGCTTCCAAAGGTTTACGGGTTTGGGAGCTGTCAATCGTGTTAATGATGCGGCAGTTGCCAGCACCTCTAGGCCTCTGAATTGAAAGAAAGTTTGCCAATTTCTACTTCACAAAGATCCCCACAACCTACATTTTTCCAGGGCGTAAGATTCTAACTTCCTGCAAGCCCCCACTTTCCCAAAAAAGTGACCTCTGCGGCAAGGACTTTGGTGCAGCTGCTGCCTTGGCTCTCGGAGACGCCGTGACCGGAGAGCTCCGCCTGGCCCCATGGATTCTATGGATCCGAAACGGGTGCCTTTCCATGAGTCATCCTGGTTGTTTAATGATGGGATCCTCATAATGGTTTATTTAATAATCTCCTATATAGCTGTTTTTTGTATAATCCCCTTTATATCTCCTAACGGTCCTACCAGTTTTATTCATTGCTCACCTGTTTCCCTTTTTTGGCATCTTTTCTGGGACTTCAATCCGCTGGTGGTCGCCAACGCCGCGTCAACCAGGCGCAGCAAGTAGCACAAGCGCGGCCCGGTGGCCCAGAGCGCAGCCAGCGGCACAAACGCGACAACGGAAGACACTCCTGCGGTTAATTCGGAGGAAGGAAATATATACAATACATAAAACACATATGACTTGGTGCAGAAACATGCAGAAACCACAATTTACATCAATTTCCCTTACAAGAGTGAAGACTTCCCCAAAAAAATAGGAAGACAATGCATCCGAAACCTGCTTTTATAGTCCTTCTTATTAACAAAATAGAAAAAGTGGACAAAGATTCTTCATCGCTACTAGCCAAGGCTCAAAGAAGGTAGAAGCCCCTTTCAACAAAGGCTTGCCATTCACATCTGCCAGATAATGTTCTCGCGTGATGCCCAAGACATCCTGAATTTTGAAGAAAATTACAGCCATTCAATACAAGTGATATTATGTGATATTCAATTTTGACATGCTAGCACCTCATCCAATACCTCCAACACATCCAACATGATTTCACAAACAACCGTTTCCACAAAAGCTGCGGAAAGTCGGCCAACAACAGCTGCTATTTTACAAGACTTCTTCCATCAAGCAGACCTCAAAATACAAGCTGAGATGGGAACCACCTGAACTGCACCGTCTTCTGTAACCTCAGCCGTTCGTCTATCGCTGATAGAGGCTAATGAGGGTGCTCTCCACCTGCAGCTGTTAGGGGTTCTGTTCTCGTCGTCACCTTTGCATGCCAAGCGGCAGAGTAGCGAATGCCTTGTGGCGTGAGCGGTGTTTGCATGGCAGACATGCTGTGGGAGCCTGATATGACTGAGCTGCATACAAATAGGCTTACAAGGTTACAACCACACATTTCTCGGGTATGCTTGGGTAAAGCCCTAGTAAGCCTGCCTCATAGTTCTTCATCACCATGGACATTTTGCAGTTAGGTCTACTGAGTCTACTGGTTTTGTTGGGGAAAATCATGCCGCCACTCCTTCCAGTGCAATCCCAGTTACGACAAGACTTCAAGAAGAAAGACGATGGGCTGCAGGCTCTCGGGCTGGAATCCTTGCATTGCAAATCTGCCAGGGTACAAGTTGCTGCAACAGGTTTTTATCCGATAGACTCTGAAGTTATATATTTTTCTCCAATGATTACCTTGATTTCAAAAAAAATGGGGGTTCCACAACTACAACCATCCCTAAATCTCCAACCATATTTTTTTCGGAAGCTTCCCCCAAACAAAATTTTCCAACCACCTCCCTGGCCCGGCCTCGTTGGCACCTTGGGAATACACGATGCACTGCTGAAAGTTGGCCTTCCGGACGAAGAGCTCCAAATCCCATGGGCCTCCGGGATGTGGACCTTGGAGGTTTTGGTGAAACGCCGCGTGGAAAAATGGCCCAGAAAATCAAGAAGAATATACATGTGCTTATCTATTTGTTCACATTATATATATATATATATTTATATATGCATATATTTTTTGGCGCTCTGTATGTATAAGTATAAATTGTGTAGTATTGTGTATTGTTTATGGTGTGTTGATGCATTTTTTCACAATATAAGATTAATTTAAGTCTGAGATAAGACTTGAACAGAAAGCTATGAAGTTTCAGCTTTTGAGCATCATCTCGCGTTTCCGCGGTTCCAGCTGCCACCAAGACACACAACTCGAACCTCACAAGGTCAACAGTTTCCAAACAACCCAACACCTAATGCCCATGGTAGCTACATGGTCAGTTGGGGTGGACGCTGTGGACGCTTCTAACTGCGTTGCGGGGTAACCTGCAGATTTGCGGGGTAAGTGAAGTACTTGCCATGATTTTGTTGAGATCCCATGTCCCAAGAGATGCCCACACTTGCCTCACTTCCTGCTCTCCACCACTGACCTGAGAGTTCCAAGGTCCCTGTGAAGTCGTCAGAGATGATGGAATTTCAATGGCAAAGCTATGGTGGATGTGAAGGTTTGTCACGGTTTCTCTACATCAGTCTAGATGTACATTTATATAGACTGAGTATTGTCCTGGAATGTTGTGCTACTCACTGATATAAGATGACATATAAGTATGTACCATCTTCCATCTTGGCGCCATAACATTCTCTCTTGTCATGAAGCATGCAAGCATATACTATATCATATCTACTATGTTATCATTGGAGTAGTATCACTTATATTAATCAGCAATCAGCTACCATCGATAATCCCATCAAGGTACTGCCACATGCCATGCTCCACAGGCTTGTTCCAAATGTGCTAAGCCCGACTGCGATAAGGCGGAGGTAACCTAAAACGAGGGGATGGATGGTGATTTTTCTAAGGTAAACAGCTTCCAGGAGGTAAGAAGAATCACTAGGTAGGCGTGGTTCCTCGATACAAAACAGCGAGCATAGAAATACAAGAGGACTACAAACGCATATTGTAGCAGTAACTTTACATCATATCACAGTCACTCAAGGATGGTGATAATGTGCCATTTAAAAATCCTTCAGCTGAAGGAATATGTGGAGGTTGAACATGTCTCAAATATCTGTTTGAATCAGAGGTACACCCTGGAAAATTAACATGGAACCCAAACATGGAGGTTTGGAAGATGGTTTTCCTTTTCAATTGGGTGATTTTAAAGTTCCATGTTAAGTTTCAGGGGTGTAGCAAGTGTTGAGCTGCAATTTTTCAAGTATGATTCCCCAAACGCATGCAATGACAAGATCCCAGGCGCTGCCCGCATCAGTTGCACCAACGGTATGGCACCCTCCAAGGCGACACGAATGGCAGCAACCACTCGATCCTGTCCCAACCCGATAGGCAAGTCTTGATACTAAGTATCACACTACTGATTCCTTTATGATCTGATCAAGTGGATGACAACAAGTGGATGTAAATTCACAAAGGTATCATATGTTATCAGGATTAGTGCATCATGATGGACAGGTGAACTTACAGATGGCTTAGTTCCTTGAAGAATTGCCCATCATTTCGGACCCTGGAGGTCGTTGAAAAAAATCAATTTCAGGAGCTTCTCCAAACATACCAAGGCACTCCAAATTGGCGCTTGAGAATCTCCAGGTCGTTGCCTTTTTGTGGAAAATGGGGTGTTTGCCAAAACACCACATCAAAAGAGAAACAAACGAAGTCAAAGTGTCACATTCAGTTGATTATGAATAGATAAGTAACTATGACAATTAATATAATGAATGATAATATCATATAATATACCTAATCATTGCCATCATCAGATCCATCTGCCACACCCGTTACCTCCAGCAAAATCATTAAGAGCCCCATTACTGCATCAACAGTCATGATCACCTTATGTCAGCCACATTATCCTGATAATCCTTCCCACCCTGCATGTGGCACCATCCAGATCTCCACGGTGCAGTTCAGGAGGGGCTTCCCGTGCAAAGTGGAACTCTACACCATCCTCATGAACAGGTTGTTCACCAAGTCATATACCGCACACATATGCCATGCGTTTTTTTGGGGAGCAGCATGGCATGGTGCTTAGGCAAGGCATATAATCCTCGTTGTCACCAAGGAATGTTCCAACCGTGGCACGATGACAAAAAGCTCACGAGGCGCATCCAAAAGGAGCTGCTCGCAAACGGCCCCATCCGTCCCTGCGCGTTGGCATGAAAAAATGAAGCTGCTCATGCAGCAAAAATTGGCATTTCGGATGGAATGATTCATACCTTGGGTCCCCCAATTTTTGGGTTCCCTGTTTTTTTTAATGACGGAAGCCAACCTCCCTCACTTCTTAGGCAATGGGGAGTCAGGGGATATTTCACCACCAGATTCCCCGGTACGTCCACCTGTGAAGGCATCCTCACTACGTCGTTCCTCTGGTGGCAACGACAAATCCTCTAAGTCGATCCACAACAAATGCCTCAGTTGGGAGGTACCTCCACACCTGGTGACAGCGTTGAAACACGCAGTTGTTGGGTCTAAAATGGTCTAAATATATACATATCAGGAGTATTATCTATGTTGATGCTCCAATTATGCAAAACTCGCGATGTAAAAAAAAGCTACGAATGAATGATAACAAAACCTATATATGTATATTATATTATTATATAATCATCTATAACGTACTTATTTAATCTTATCTATTTATAATGACCATGTCCTGACCACTCTACAGGATCCCAGGAGATGTCCATCGATGCCTGAGATACACCTATCTCCTTAGCTCCCTGTTGTGTTTCCAATGCTCCGATTTCCACATCGTTTCTCCATGCTAAGACACTGAAGGGCAACAATTTCCAACCTCAAGTTGAAGGGACTTGAGGCATGCACAGCCAGAGGGGTAATTGACCATATCAACTACCCATGTTTCACAGGTGACAAGTCATACTTATTACATGGAATCATCCAATTGTATGATATTTCAATATTTTCATGGAAATACCATGAGAGACCATTCACTGGAGAACCACCAACCCAAAAAAAGAGACTACCAGGAAGCTCACTACATTGATCTAGGAAAGCCAATATAAGCATGGCGTCATCTAGGCTAACTAATTCACCAACTAACTAAATAAATGAATAACCCGCGAGCCAACTAACTAACTAATTAACTAACTAACTCACTAGCTAACTAGCTAAGAAACTAACTAACTCTCTAACTAGCTCGCTAGCCAGCAAACGAAACAGTTAAGCTAACAAACCAAAGAACTCAGCTGCACTCCATAACAAAGTAACTAACTAAGAAAAAACCCCAAACAGTCAACCAACCAACCAACAAAAAGAAACCAAACAGCCAAGTAACCAACAAAAAAAACAATTAAGTGAATTGGATATAAGTTAACTAATACAATAAGTTCATAATTAGGGAAACATCTTTCATTTTTGCGGCCAGGACATCAACCGGGCTCCCTGGCAGCTCGTTGGAGTTCACAGTCCATAGTTCTGGATGACGCAGCAGGTGCTGTCGACCTCGGGTTATGGAGGGTCGTTGTTGTTCATTGCTGGTGTAATTATGTACCCGCCCTTAGAATGGAACACAGTCTATTTGTAGCTACAGCAAAAGAAGAGCATGCATGAAATATCATGAAATTGTGTGTGTGTGTGAGGTTGGTGACTTTCAGGAAAACTTCCCTCAAAGATCTTTGAAGGGTGGAGGGGAGATCCCATGGCGTCGGAGTGCAGATGTGGTTGTAAGCAAGTAGCGATGTGACAATGACAAAGCCCCCCCACACACACATCTAAGTACATGGACATTCGGATGTAAGTAAACACATCCATTCTATGCAGCCAAGATATGCGCTTGGGTTCAGTTCTCTTAAAGGTTCGACACCTACAGTGTGAATTCTGTGTAAATATGTGTAATGTCATTGCCACAAAAGATATTGAGATATGAATCTGAAGTGAAGGAAGATCTTGTGGAAATGAACTGCTATGCTGGTTGATTATCCAGTGTTCCAATTCCAATAGGTAGGTACAAAATAAGAAACCTGGCCCAAAGGGAAATATATAAGTCTTTTGGAGGCACACAAAGCACACGCGGGGGAAATGTGAGGCATATTTTCCGGCCGAATCTCCCATGCCTGTCCCATGTCAGTGAGTCCTTGAAAGTACTTGAATCTGTATGGAATGGATAAATCTGCCTCCATAACACTATTATCTCAAATCTATCAGCTTTCACTTTAAGATTCATTCTCTCTCAAGTCATCCTATGTGATTCTAGTCATTTTGTTGACTTCGCTACCTCTGGATCTCACTGAAGCTAAGTCTAAAACTGGCAGCTTTGGCACGTTCACAACTCTCGACGTTGAGATACAGCTCCTGCCCCGGTTGGTGACATCGAAGTTGGTAATTCATGTGTTTGTCATTATTGTTCTTAAACGCAACTGCCTTGTATAGTATTAATATGTACTGTCATACTAAGGGAGGAAATCAAGAAGTCTGCCATGAGTTTGTCTCTCGGATGGTGGAGCCGGGCCTGCTTGTTCCATCGTGCGAAGGTCTTGACGCCTTTTCCGGTCTGCAAACCTAGCTGCACAAGTTCCAAACAACATGGTGAAAGTTTTCCCGAAAGCCATACGCCATCCATGTCAATATCATCCCTTCATTCAAAGCCATAAAAATAACAAGCCAAAACACGGCCTTTCCAAAAAGAAACATACAGAAAACCCCTTTCTGAAACCAATTCGACGGGAAACGTTCTCGTTCAGCTTGGTACTTCCTTGTTTGAGCCTGGCACAGCCCCATGGCGGATCCATGGGTAGGATGAAATCATCAAGAGCACTCTCACAAAAACGAACAGAACCCTCAAAAAATATTTTATACTTTTGGCATCTTATCTCCAATGCTATCCCCCATAACTGCCATGTCAAATTTCCCAGGTGAACCTTGTGGAATTCAAGATCGACCAACGAAAAAATCCGCACAAATGAATTGAATATCTGCCATATGTTCTCCATATTACTTCCCACTACAATGTCGTCTACAGCATCCTTTTGGTGAGCAATCTCTGCTTCCCCTGTTCCTCGAACAGCTTCTCCACCACCCGCCGTGCATGGAAGGGCAAAGCCTCCACTGAGAAGCAATTTGAGAGCAGATTCTCAAGTCTTTTCGAAGTCACCAGATTTGCTACGAATCTTGAAATCTTAGGGTACAGTACATGTTCAATCTGCTTGCAGCCTCTGGCACGTTCAAAGTACATAGGTTTCTGGGACAAAAACCAGATTTTAGGCCTTAAGAAACATCCGCAAATCTCCAAAAAAAAATATGGGTGAAAAACTTGGTATGGCCAAGCATGGTCCAAAATATATCCTCAAAAAGAAGCTACCGGCACCTCGCCGTCCCGGCGCCATGTGGCGAGCTCCACTTCCCGCGCCATCCATTGCGGGAGGGGAAAAAAACTTGGGGGCACTTTCAGTGGGTTTCCAAAGCTGGGAGTGAACAAAAAAGTGCCATGCAGCCATCTATAGGTTGAGTCATTGTTCATAGTTGGTTCATAGGTCTTTTTGGTAGTTTCATTTTGTCGCTAAACAGCAGTTCTTGCCTTGCTAGCATCTGCTTTGTGACATGTTTTTGGCATTGGTGTGTTGGGTGCTTGCTCTAGAGCCATCTTGATTCACCCTTCACAACCCATCAAAAACTGGCCCATTTCAGACCCCTCCAGCGCAGGGAATCCCCTTCACAAAATATATTCTGTTGAAATACGTGGAAATACAATGAAATACATTTCCCAACATCCAAATTGGTAAAATTGGGCTAGCAACTGAAAAAGCACCAAAACCCCCAACAAGCAACAACCAACATCACCCACTTCCACAGGAACCTTCCCGGGACGACCTTCCCCCTTTTTTGTTTCCGCGGTTCGGAACTTCAGATCCCTCATGACAGCCGCTGTCCCTGGCCACTAAAGGGAACGAAGCCTTGAGATCTTGCCGCTGTCCCCGGTCCCTCCGGCCGCTCTGGTCGATCCGGTCCGTGTCCCGGTGGGTAGGCTGCGTTGTCCACACGTTCTCCATCCGGTGCACCCAACATGGCATCCATGGCATTCATACCATCATTTTGGTAGACTCGAAAAGCCTTGATACTCCACCTGCAACAAGCAAATTCCAAAAGCACAGCTAAGATTAGGACACAATTTCCTAAGACTGTTTGCCAGCTACAGAGTTCTTCTTGTTTTTCCTTCACCGACCGTGTGGTGGGGTCATAGTACCGCACCATGCCTTCACATTCTGTTGAGAAGAAGGCCCTGGCACCTGAAATGTAACGTTCCCCGGACAGAATCAGAACTATCGAGACAATATCCGAGATGCAGTTGAAGCCTGACACCACTGCCAAGCATAGGATACACTGGCCCGTCTGCGTTGGATCTCGCAAGGCAATAAGGCCAAACAAGGGTGTTAAGAGTTCAGAGATGGCTTCCTGATAGTAAGTAGCAACAAATTCACCAATGACCATCAAAGCAACTGCC
This sequence comes from Breviolum minutum Mf 1.05b.01, assembly GCA_000507305.1. Taxonomy (NCBI): domain Eukaryota; class Dinophyceae; order Suessiales; family Symbiodiniaceae; genus Breviolum; species Breviolum minutum. The sequence goes on along the minus strand of DF240322.1, from coordinate 88,164 downwards.
ACCACGCAAGCCTTCAATGCTGGCAGTATTCGTAGCACTTCCTCCGGAGGGGGCCCATAACTGCCAAGGCCAGGTGTGGCCAAGCCACCCACAGGGAAGACCATGGCTACCCCAACCAGAGCGCGTGTGGAAAACACGGGGAGGAACCTCGAGCCTAAAAGTTGAAAATGTGGGGTTTCCAAAAAACACCACTTGATGATACCACTTGACCATATTCAAAGGTAGACCATTCCATCCAAGGAAATGCAGAATGCAACCTCTTTTTCAGTATACCTTGCATGTGACCTATGTTAACAGAGGCATCAATTTTACTGCCCAAAGCGAAAAGGTAAGTGTCCAGAACTGTAGATATCAAGCGCTAACGTCCAAAATTTCCCGTTCAAAGGGTTTTTTGGCTAAAACAGCATCAGAAAGTTATGGATCAATGGAGTCAAGAGTGTCAAATAGTCAACAAACAAATGCCTCAAAGAGAATCACCTTTTCACATGTTGCATCCCCTTTCCACCATAAATCTTCCTCCCGGGAGACGCCCCCTACCTTGGTTCTGCCGCTCCTGGCTGATGCCTGAGGCTACCAAGTCAATGAGATAATCGCTGAGTCGTTCCCATCCGATGTTGCGGACACCCTGATTTCTGTGCATGATGCAGCTGCTATCTGCCAGTTGCTCAAGTTCCAACTATGAAGGATTGTCACATATTGTCACTGTGCATGAACCAACTCTCTAATGCTCAACTCAAAATTTCAGTGCGAAAATTTCAGTGAAAGATGGCAAACCTCAAATCCCAGTTTTGCCAAAACGCTTTCCAAATCGCTGGAAAGTAACCTTCCAAATCGCCTTAGGGGATGATACCTCGCCCACCGTGGCGCCTGCGTGCTGCATCTTCTTCCGGACTTCCCAAGTCTTCGCTATCGATCTCCATTTCATGTCGTGGCTCCTGAGACTTCCCATCCAACAGGCCAAGTGTGAATATCACTGTATGTGTAAGATCTAATTTGAGAGCATTTATGTATAATGTTATTTCATATCGTTAATATGTTTATGATGTATATACACCCTATCTATAAACAGTGTATATACATATGTCATACATTGCTGTATTTCTGGAATTGCAAATCCCTTGTAGTCCCCTCACCATACATCCAGAAAGCCTTCAGGGAATTTGATTTTGAATCTAACAAATCAAGTCAGACAGGACTTCAACTTTCCAAACAAATATTCAAAGCTCCGGAAAAGCTGATCATGCGTTAAAATCCGTCCACAACAACAAATCTTAGCAACTGAATCCCTAAGGTTTTCGCAGGTTTTCGGATTTTTTTTTGATTCATCTCCTCCAAGTCAAAGTCCATGGGATCTCCTGAAGCAACTTCCTGCGGGTATCCACAGGATTCGGGAGGCAGGTCGTGTCCAAAATCTTATCTTGGCAAAACTTTGAATGTTGAAACCTAAGTTACAATTTCTTATAGCTGATATGATTCGCAAATATTGATCTTCTGACATGGGATGACTTTTTGGATTTCCAAACAAAATTCCAAACTTCCAATTGGGAGCCCCGAACCTCTTCAAAAGATTCCTCCAGGTCATCCTCTAGAACGCCCTGGCATCAAGCAGCCAAGCATCTATGTCCAGGTTTGCAAAATGTGCTCGGGGAAAATGATGGAAAATGCATGTTTGTTTTAACCCTGTAATGTACATATATCTTGATTTGTTGTCGGTGTTTCTGGATGATTCGCCACACTGTTGAGGAAAAACACATCTTTGGGTGATGAATGAGGTTTGTAAAGTCCTCATCCAGCTCCTCTTCCAACTCTGACTCCTTCACATCTGAACATGGATACCGCTGAGTTTAACCACCCTGCAAAACAATTGACAAACCAATGTACAACGAATTGTTCATAGATCGCAACGGAATTGAATGGATGCAGCTGAATTTTTGCATCTGGACGGCCACATGCAAAATCGAATTGATTCACCATTGCCAATCCTCGCTAGCTCCCCGCCGTCGCACCACATGCAACCGCCTCAAGGGATGCTTCTTGTGGAATGGAATTACGCTCCCTAAAACTAACAAATCCCCCCTGAAAGTGGATGGTTGGAAGACTCGTTGACTAGTTTCCTTTTTGGGGCAAAAGGCCGGTTTTCAGGGGCTTTGGCTGTTTGTTTTAGGGAGGGTTTATTTGGTACAGGTTGCCCTTTTTTTGCAAATATGTACAGGCATCATCATCTCCAATTTCGATCCCAGATTTGCCAAGTTTGGATGGGCAACAAAAATTGGCCAGCAAAACCTCCCATCATCTCCGATCGTTTTCTGATTTCGACCTGAGATCTACCTGACTGCAGCCGTTGAGGAAGTGACGTCCCCACGGAGGCATTGGCAGGTCTTCTTTCCTGGGAGCTGCCGAGTGATTCTGCATATGAGTATGCAAATAAGTATAAAATCATGTAACAATAAATATCACATAATATCACGATGAGTATCGATTAGTTTGAATATACTATTTTTTGGCACATATACGAATATATTTATAAATGCAAGCATGTCAAGAATATATCAATGATCAATGGTGATGAGACTGTGACAGTGGTTGGGTGCCACTCCCCGAAATCAAATGTTCCAAAAAGGCAGGTCATCTCTTTTTTTTGCCACCCCCTGCCGTCGTCCTGCAAGCGAATGGTGGACGAACGGGTGTCTTCCCTGGCGAAGCCAAGCTCATTCCAATCAACTTGGGACAGCTTCGGAAAATCATCGACTCAAAAGTGTGCCAAACAGTAGGGGGTATGGACTCGTTTCCCAAGAGGGTAAGTCCAATCCAACTATCCAACCAGCCTTCTCAGCGGCTCTGCAGCCTTGCAAGTCTAAAGGGTTGAGACTTGAGATGCCAAGGCGTTCCTTGTTTTTCATCATGTGATACGTGATCACACCAAATTCAGAAAAACAATCATCATCATCATCATCATCATCATCATCATCATCATCATCATCATCATCATCATCATCATCATCGTCATCATCGTCATCATCGTCATCATCGTCATCATCATCGTCATCGTCATCGTCATCGTCATCGTCATCGTCATCGTCATCACCATCATCTTCTTCTTCTTCTTCATCATCATCAGCTCCTTTTAGTCAGGACATATGAATTATATGACTACAATCAACTATGAATCATGTAGGAACCATACTCCAATGACACCATCCTTCACCTTTGGCCTTCCTATGACTCTCACTCTCACCGGAACCGATTTAGGGTCTCCGGCCTGGGATTGCGATGGAGGTGTTAGCTGAACCTGCCACCCGGGCGGATGAAAACAAGCAAAACACCATGCTCTTTCTGCGGAAAAAAAACATCAGTCAGTGCTGTCATGAATAAGGAACAGAACATGTTTCCTTCCATCAATTCAATGCTAACACCAAAGTTTAAGCTGAGAGCAATTTAACTCCCACAAATACCATCCTCTTACAAAACACACTTGGCCTTGGAGCGAGGAAGACCTCCAGTTGGAGTGCACCAGGTCTGGTGGATTTCTTGGAGTCTATCTGGTAAATCTGGGTGCAGGATGGCATCAATGTGTATCAATTATGATATTCATTTACAGTGTATCATCATTCACCACCCTAAATGAAGCCTTCATTTTTTGGGGGGAGGAAATTTCCTGACCCTTGTTTGTTAAAAGCTTCGTCAAAGAAAAAATTCTGAAGAAAATGTAAAATGACCCTTGGAATCCTGGTGTCCAAAGCAAGACAAAGTCAACCACACGTGCATTTTCGGTGCTTTTACCGTTTGAAAGCAAAGTTAAATGGGAATATCTTCCCCAAGTAGGGATGAAGAATTTGTTACTTAATCCTGTTTCAAACCACCCAGAATCTTGAACATGTTAGCGCTTGAACAGGACACATCGACTCAACTTCACTCGCCCCTACCTGGCCGCGGTACCAACTTCACCGTGGTAACAGGCTCTTCACGCACCAAATCTTCAGCATCTGAGTGTCATGGGTCGGAAGATGATCCGGCTTCCTTTTGAAATGGCCATTGGGGGTGTAACAGTTTGGGGTCTGTGGCATCTGTTTTGATCCTTTAATTGCAAGAATGATGGAGAGATTCAATTGTCAGGGTGATTGTTGCTAGTAACTTGTCTGGAGACTCATTGGAGGAGAATTCCCGATGGATGCCCACCATGCAAAGCACAGGTTTGACAAAGCATTCCCGAGATGTAGCAACTGGGAACACCATGAAACATCTAAATATCAAAAAGTATCCAAAAAGGTATCCAAAAAGGTGTCACAACTGTCCAGTCACCCTCATGGAGAACAAATTGGATAGAGTGAACACCAGCGTTTCCAAAAGATCTCATAAAATTCAGCTCGGGATAACGAAACCTTATCCGGGCTACGGCAACACAGCGAGACCTTTCCGGCTCAGGTTCCAGCCATCCTTTTTGCTGATGACCCTGTTCAGCGCCTTGATTATGACATCAAAGTTTCAGAGATGATATGCCATAGTCAACACTAGTTGGAAACCATCAATTGCACGCACAAGCAAGAGGTGCACATGCGATTGATTAAGTAGGATTCTACAATTTTTCTTCCTACAAATAAATATATAATAATATAATATATATACCAGTACTGTGTTTGCATGCTGACGCCAATGTATTTTTCGAAAAACCGCACTGATTCTATCATACCCCTACAGCTCCAAGCTAGCTGGCAAAGAGTGACATGAACCACATACACTCTGGACAGTGAACGGCTGGAACCTAAAGACATGGTCCTTCAGCAAGAGGAATATAATTCATATACACATTAAACACATGTGCAACGCATCAATTTTGGATTTCTATGCCAGTTTTCAAACATGATATACCTCAAGATATGATACCCAACAGAAGGGATCTCTGGGTCACCGGGCTTGTGCAAATAGACGCCCTGCTGCCATGAATCAAGGCGATGCTTCGCGATGTTTTGTCCTTGACGTCCTTGACTTGGAAGTTTTTCACGGATGGGTTTGTTTGGATGTCACTTTTCTGGGGGGAAGCATCCTGGAAGATGAAAGATGGCTCCCAAAATCATTTTCATACTGGAAAATGAAGTGAGTTCACACGACTTGTTCTGGAGTGGTAACTCTGTGAAGAGCTAAACTTGTCGAAATGGATTGGATTTTTTGGAATTGATCCGTATCACCCCATGTAGGTTGTAGCTTGTTGCACTCATGTCTTACTTGTGCACGCTTAGATTCTTGGCTACGACAGTGAGACTTTTGAAAAGGTTTGATCCAAATAAGGCCAAAGATGTCACAGCTTGAAAGGTCGGAACGCTCCAAAGATTTCTAGAGAATCTGTGTTAAAACAGAATTGAAATGTCTTGAATTCTCATGGATTCAAAGATCAAATTTCCAAAATAAGCAAATCGAAGACAGTAGAACTCAGCATAAAAACCAATTCAGTGTACTACCCTCCTAGGAAACTAACCACTATCCCATAGAAAAGGCATTTGGGAAGATTACTTTCCTTTTCCCATTGGTGGGATATTCTATCGGTAGTTCGCGAGGAGGGTATACCCATACCACCTTTGCCCCCAAAAACCAATCGCGCCGCAGATTTTTGTTTCCGTGTGACGTGACGTTCGGCGGAGGTTCCGTAGCTCCAGGGATGACAATGAGAACTTTTGGGAAAGGTTGGATTCCCAAGCAAATCCTTCTTGAAACCCCATGGATGTAAGGAATTTACATGGAATTTACTAATCTATATACATTAAAGTTTCATCATTTCTATCATTCAAAACAATGATTCTATAACAGTCAGAGCCATTTTTCAAAAAAAAAATGTCCATTGTTTGTGTTTGTTCATGTTTTTGGGGGGTGTTCTTTGTCTTTGGCACCTTTATTATCGTGGTTTTTGATCGAGTCATGGCACCCTCAGCCGTTGCATGGCTTAAGACAGCTCTCCAGCGAATTTCGTTCAACGGGGGTGCCTTTCAACGGGATCTGGTGCCGACGTTTTCGGCATGATTTTTGCTGGTATCATCTTGAATGATGTTTTCAAAACTTTTTCAGCCACTGCAAGCACAACACTCGATTCTGGTGGAAAAGTTCCAATATCTGAGATCTTGAAGATTCACCCTTGCAATAGAAAAGGAAGATCATCCCATCATATCTGCCATCTCATTTCTTCATCTGGTTTGGGGAGAGCTTCTCTAAACCTGCAACGTGCCTTTGATTTTGCTACTTCCAAGTGTTGGCCACGTGCAAGCTCAAGACTATCACGTTTCTTGGAAAACAAAACAAATAAAGAAAACACAACACAACAAAACAACGGCAAAAAAAACTCAAAACTCAAAGATACGGGTTTTCGCTAACATCGTCTGATAGTCCTTAACTGAAATCAACTGGCACAAGCGCGGGGGGCCCTGCCATGGTGATCCAGAGCTTGGGGATGTCGCAGCTTGGAAGCAGCTCAGACATTGATAATTGTCTTTCCTAGGCATGTTTCAGCATCCAAAAGTTGGGACAATGGGATGACTGCCATTGTGAGTATAGTTGCTCTTGGACATGACCACATCAACAAGCACGACAACCAGAACAACATCAACCGGATCAAGAACAAGAAACAGAAAAAGAACAAAAAGAACAACTACTAGTACTCCTGCTGCTGCGCTGCTGCGACTGCCACCGCCACCACCACCACCACGATGGCTACTAGTACTACTAGTACTACTAGTACTACTAGTACTACTACTACTACTACTACTACTACTACTACTACTACTACTACTACCACNCTACCACTACCACTACCACTACCACTACCACTACCACTACCACTACGACTAGGACTAGGACTACGACTACGACTACGACTACGACTACGACTACGACTACGACTACGACTACGACTACGACTACGACTACGACTACTACTACTACTACTACTACTACTACTACTACTACTACTGCAATCTGTCATCAATCATCAATTATCAATGAGCATTGACGTCAACATGATCATGAGCATCGCAGCATGATGAGGATTGCGAGTTCCCATCTTGCAAACACATACGACAGCTTGTGTAACATTATGTGCCGTGGTCTTCTATCTCTAAAGCTCTCCCATTAGTTTTTGTATTTCAGCAAATGTACAAAACCTGTGCCATGTTGTGAGCCAAACTTTTCAAAAAAAAGGGGGGCTTGACCGCTCTTCCGGGCTCTACAAAGGCTAGATGACAGTTCGGGAAGCCGTCAGACTGTAAGGGTCCCGAAGCTGTGTCGATCAAACAGTATGTACCGGTTACACACACAAGTCACAATGACAATGATGATAAACAACAATACAAGGACCAAAATCAAAGTACAAACAAACAAAGTCAAGATAGTAAAGTAAAAGTTTCAATGACGAATGGACAAGCGTCATCAAGAATTGAAACACGGATAGTACACATAATTGTAGAATGTATGCATGTATGCTGAATTAAACACATACAATCACAACTCAATCACATACATACATGATTTCTTACTTACAATACTATGGAATGAATATTAGTGGAATTTATAGATGTTATTGATATCATTCTATCTCGTTCTTCAATGAAAAATCATGTTGATCCATCCCACCCAACAAATCTCGTCAAGTTGCCCTTCTGGAGGAATTGGAAGACCTCTTTAGCCACCTGAAGGCATGAAGATACATGAAGACCTATTAGCCATGATATGGAATTCTATGGATCTATGGTGACATCAGGGTGTTAAAACTGCCACCCTTAAAGGCATCCAGTAAGCTCAGATATTCAGAGAAAACTGCCAGGCCTCCACTTTGTCTGGATTTTTGTCGGGATGCCAATCCCGCAACCTGTTTGGTATCCACAATTCATTTCCAAATAGAATCAAATAGATATGTTCACTTTCAACATACACATATGTGTTATTTCTTATTACATCTACACATACTTGTGCTACTCTTCATGAATTCTGAATGATTTCAAATGATTTAAAGGAGAATTCTCATATCTCATCAAAGACAAAGGTTGGTATCTTCCCCCAAAAAAAAACACAACTGAGATCCGCACAAAGCTCTCCATTCCTTGGCACGTGCCTCTTTTGGTTCCACCGACTGAAGCTTTCTGAGCTTCTCCAGCGCTTCAAGCTTCGCCTTTTCTGCCAAGAAGGGTAGAAACCACCCAGAAAAATGGGAGAATTCGTTTTTTTGGGTGGTAAATAATTGTTTTTTTTCATTCAGATGAGTTGAAAGACCTTCAACTGCGGTTTTTTTTCAAAAGCTCAGCTTGTTTGTGTTTGCATCCCTACCAGTCCATCTCAAGTCATCATCGAAACATGGGAAAGCCACACCCAACCTGCTCGATCTCGGGGGTCGACTTGGCTTTTGTCTCTTTTGGAGTGCCTGTCTCCCCCTTCGCCTTTTTGGGGCTACGGCTCCTCCGGAAAATCTCAATGAAAATTGCCAGGAAAATCAACGAAACGTTCCACAAGTACCACAAAACTCCCCAAAGCAAAAAAAACAATGAATTTTTGGTTGCCATGACTCATTTTTTGATATGAAAAAAAAAACATGTGGTTAATGAAAAACACGACCAACGTACCCAGCTGATTTATCATTTGCCCAACTTGGATAGGAAGAAAATCCACTCCTGGAGCTCGACCGGACTTCTTCCAGACTGCTGCTGGAGCCTCAGTGGGTTGACTGGAGGGCAGGGTAAAGTCAGGTGCGAATTTCCAGCTGCAAAAAGTGGATCCCACCCTCCTTTTTCCGCTGGCCGGAGATGGTTTCTTTTTGGGGTGGGGATGCAAAAAAAAAGGCCCACCTTTTTTTTCGAGCACCAGCACATCACTGCACTGCGAGAACTCCTCACATCTTGTTCAGGATCCACGCAAAGCTATTTTTTGTTCCTGGCCTGCTGCAACAATTGATGTAATTGATGTCAAACGAGCAGTGGCTGCGTAAGCAATCAATCTCGCATTTTCTCAAATACCCGTGGTCACAGTCCTTTCAGTTGCTCCATCTGCATATGAGCACATGCAAATGACCCAGTAAATTGAAGGGTGGACAGTGGATCTGATTCTGCTCTTTCTAGATTCTGCTGTAAACTGTCATTGGCATCAAACTGTTAGGACTATCGTCCAGCGGTGTACCCTTTCCCGAGCATTGAAAAAAGGCATCACAAGGGCATGGTATTTACACCACCCAGGTGCTTCAGCTGCTCGGTCACCACCAATCTCGCCTAGGCAATCTGAAGGGTACAGCAAGTGCCCTACTCTCTACCAAAAAACCTTCACAAGGCACTTGGAAGGTTACAGTGTTCTGAAACGAGGATCCTGAAAATGGTCTCCAATAAAATTATGTTTATAATATCAGTATCTAAGCACCTGTAAAATATGCATGCAAAAAGATACTAATATAAAATGATCACCTCATCCACCCAACTGGTCCCACGCCTGATCCGGATAGTTCGGCAATTTCGCCTTGTCGCAAACCGCTGTTGCATCCATCACTCGCCCAAGTGCCTGTGAAGCAGCTGGTTGACCTCGGTAAATTCTGTTGCACCCACAAATTTTCACCTATTGACCTAGCCTTGGGAGAAAAAAAAATGTTTCAAATTGTCCCAAAAAAAAAGAAAAGACGCGGACCTCATCTTAGTTTTTTTTTCTTGTTGGGAGATTCGGATCATTCAAAAGAACGTGCATTTATATTTTAGAAGCAAACTTGAAGACCCAATCTGACTTCCAAACTTGTTTTTGGATATGATGAATCTTTTCACCCCTTGCCGAATCTCACTCGCCATCCCTGCCAGGAAACAATAAGATCTACTGGGATCTGAAGAAACGTAGCGTCTCAGGCCCTTTGCCAATCCTACCAAGGGGAGATCCCCAAAAAAACAACTCAGGGAAGGAAACTTAGAGTCGTTGGTTCGGTTGCTGGAGCAAGTTGCGGTTGTTGTTGTCAATCAATTGTTTTCAGTAGCATTCACCAAAATTTGAAAAAAAAATCGTGCTTGTTACCAATAGACTGCCCTGATACCCCTAAACTATATACATAAAAGAGGTACCATTTTTTTCTGGCAAATCTTCCCGAACTTTCCAAAAAATTCTCCGCCTTCAATGTATGCCAGTGGGATGTGTGCCGCCACATCCGGCCAGGCCGGGAAATCATGTCTGTAGTCGATCCCAACCGCCTTGAGCAACTTTGTCTCCTCAACTCCGGTGGCAACCAGTTTTTGGGGGGATGACATTTGACAAAACTCAAACTCTCCCTCTCTATCGATAAAAAAAATAGTGTATGTATATGTATATATATATATATATCAATGTGTGTGTATATGTATCACATGGAGATGCGTATATACATGCATGTCTACGTTTAGATATCTAAGACACACCATGAAACACCTGTACTTACATGAAGGCAATGCCTCAATATTGCAGAATTAAAGTGTCGATACGCATTTCTCTTGTGAAACATGGAAGTATCCTTTGTGACTCATCAACTTCTAGAAAAGTGTTGGGCAAAATACTCTCTGCAAAGCATCTTGGAATGAGCCAAAGTTTCTGAGATTCCGTTACTGTAATTAATTCGTTCCACAAGAGGGATGCATGTTGCAGCGACGGCTGGCAACAATCATGCACCATCACTCCAATAATCAGTGTTTCGCTTCCAAGATGATCATTTTTTGTCCTTTAAGAGTTGCTGGACAACAAAGTCACCTTCCATCCAAAATGAAATAAAAAAACAACTGCAGCTGTTGTTCTATAACCTACAACCGTGGCAGGGGGATGTTCATGACCAACCGTGGCAAACCAACATCCTTGTTTTTGAACAGCTCCAAAAACCCTCCCTCCTTGCCGGGAACGATCTGCAGAATTACACCTGGAGGTAGCTGTTCCACCTAGTGACCAGTCACAATGTCACAATGTCGAACGCTTCAAAAGGTAGATTCAATTTCACAAACATTTGCTGTTTTAGCAGGTTTTTTCCCATGGGAAATTGTTGATTTACGCCACATCTGCGGAGGATTTTGATCATTTTGAGTGGCCTCCGGCTCGACAGCTGTAGCTGCTCCCCGTCCATAGCTGTTCCCCGACACCAAGCGTGCCACGGTACGGGCCATACTCAGCTCACAGAGGTCATCAAGCAGCTCTGTAGCATTCCTTTCGTTCGGAGGGTTCTTTGGGGTTGAAGAAATCTTCCAGTTGAGAACCTGCCTTTTTGTTTGAGGGGTGCGGTGCTATCATTCTGCTTTTTCAAATTAAAATCATATAATATGTATATATATATATATATATGGATTTTTGATGATCATGGCATCTTGTAGTCCAATTGGTGCAGACACATGTCTTTCATCTGCTCCAAAGTCTCTGCACAATGAAAGTTGACCCCAGGTAGTATATCTGACATACAACAAAGGTAATGGATCACAGATTCTTTACTCCTATATACGTTTATCATTATATCGTGTGATACCACGCCACATCACATATTTGTCTGTCTGTCGTATCAAATGTTCATGTCTGATACACAACTTATTGATACTAATTGTACTTATACATCAACATTCATTTCTGCCTAAGACGGGGATCATCCAAGACAGTTCGCGCAAGTCGTCCGGTTACATTGCCGAGAGACGACAGCGAGGCACGTGGGGACCAATCCTGCAGAAAGGAACAGCGGTCCGTCACCTGGATTTATATTGCATACATCATATATTGGTTTACATGGATTTTATGTGGATTTGTTGTATCCGATTGGGTTGATGGTGGTTTGTCAATCCACAAATTGTCTATGGTTGTCACTGTGGGATCACCCAGCCCTTTTGGCCGCTCCTGAGCATTCACGGTGGTATACACTGCCTTCTGCTGCGCTAAGGACTCCCCCAAATTCCGCGACAAGACTGCAGGGGTGCCAATGCCAAAGGCGCGACCTGTAGTTGACGCCAAGTAAAACACCTGGAAAATTCAAAAACCAAAGGATAATATATAAATACAAGCATACAAGCATATCAATCAACGATTGAACTATATATATATATATGTTCGGCCATTTGAATTGGTTTGTTGTACTAGTAAGTCAGTAAGTGGTTGATTGGTCGGCTGGTTGGTTATCACAGGTAGAGAAATAAATCAATAGATGGATAGATAGATAGATAGATAGATAGATAGATAGATGGATAGATAGATAGATAGGTAGATAGATAGATAGGTAGATAGGCAGGTTAGATTCGAATTGTAGATACACTATATACCCTTGCCTTTACCGTTGACCCTTTACCTAAGTGATTTCCTGGGTAAGTGATTCGGATATGCCTCCGCCTTCGCTGCCAAGCAACAGCTCTTGGCCCAGGTATACGCTGAACAGGTTTCAGGAATGGTTGCCTGCTAGGCATGGGACATTATATACATTATGGGATCCATAAGATGGTTCCATGCTGTGAAAACCACATTTAAAAATCCTCAAATGATATGACTGATATCACCAAAAACATCCAGAAAAACGCTTGTTGTTTGGGAGAGGGAAGTTGCTATGAATCTCTTTTTTTTCCATTTGAAACGATTTGAAACACTTCTCAAACATCAATTTCAACCTCGGCGAGATGTCATTTTTGTTGGCAAAAAAATCCTTCCAAAAAATGGCTTACCTTCGCCCTCAGGATCGCCACGCACATCGCACCCAAGGCTCCACCCATGCTATGTCCGCAGAAGACCAACTGATAGGTCTCAGTTTTTGTGTTTTTTTCCGGTGAAACCAAGAAACGGCTGGTTTCACCCCAAGGAATTGGTTGGTTTTGGGATGGTTTTGGTTGGTTTTTGGATGGTTTGTTTTCGATGTTTCTCGTCCTTTTCCGAAAATGAGAAGGGGGTATATTTTCAGGTTCTCTGGGCCTTTTGTTTTCCGGGCGTTTGAAAAATCATATCATATCCCCTTTGATTATTTTTCCCAGGGCATCTGGAGGAATGACGTTTAACATGTTGGGCAAAAGATGGAAAAACTATGAAAAGGAAGAGGTTAATTATAAATGGCCAAGAAATAGCATTGGAACATATTGCAGTAGAAATATGTCAAGAAATGTTCCATCGCATCTCTGATTGGCTATGATTGTGCCGACGCAAGTACGCAAGTGGCGCATTGATTTCGTCACTTCATATAGCTGGTTCCACTCTGACGCTGGCACTGTAGTCACTATGGTTACATAGGCGAAATACCATGAAATACCAAAATGTGCAACAACAAACCGCAAACATTAGGGAAACATGTCCACTAATCCATGCTTGAACCAATTCCCATCTATCATTCTTACATTCGACGGAAGTGACTGGATGTGCTGCCAGCTCCTCCCGGAGAATGCCCTCGATGTCCTGGGGAGGCAGGCAGATCATCGACGGAAACCAACAGCTATTGGAATTACTTTTCAGGGAACTAACGTAACATATCCCACCGAAAGGGAAAAGGAAAATCATCTTCAAATATACCTTGGGCCTTGGGTGGGGATATGTTTGTTTCCTAAAGGGTACCTTTTCTGTTTCAAGGGTTTGATCTTTTTCTGTTTCGCTGCTCTACGATCCATTTTTTGGCACACGCAAGCTCCAAACAGCCCGGCGGGTGTAAAAGCAGCTGTCGCAGTCGAAGTCGTCGACGTGAATTCCCTTTGCGGTTAGAAAATCGTCCTGGTTACTTCTGTACAAACCCGGCAGAAAGGTTCAACGCTTAAAATAAAGTCATGCACAGGAAAACAAAGTCATGCACAGCTGACCAATCTACATCCCAAGCGGAAAGTGTTCAAAGTGCTCGGCAAAGCCACACCTTTGAGGCAAATCATATTACCCACGGTCAAGCATTGAAGATTGCGTGGCAATGCAACAATCTTTAGGTTTTCGTGGAAACGATCACCAAAAGTTAAGCGTTGCAAATTCTCCGGCAATTTCACATTTTCCAGGCTCTGGTTGAATCTCCAGCCGAAAGTCAAGTTTACAAGGCTGCTAGGCAAAGTCACACCATCCAAGCTGTGGTTGAAATTCTGACCAAAAGTCAAGCTCTTAAGGTTGCCTGGTAATGTCACATGTTTAAGGCTGCGGTCGAAATCCTCACCAAAAGTCAAGCTTTCAAGATCCTCTGGCAGGATTACATTGTGCAAGCTCTGGTCGAAATTCCGACCAAAAGTCAAGTTTCTAAGACTCCTTGGTAGGATCACATCTTCCAAGCTCTGATCAAATTCCGAGCCAAAGATCAAACTTTGCAGATTCTGTGGCAGCAGAACATACTCAAGGCTTTGGTTGAAACAATGCCCAAGTGTCAAGCGTTGGAGCTTTTCCGGTAATTGCACTTCCTCAAGACTCTGGTCAAAAGATGTGCCTAAAGCAAAGCGTTGAAGATTCCCTGGCAACTGCACGTTTGTCAGGCTACAATTGAATCTCTGACCAAAAGTCAAGCTAAGGAGGCTATCTGGAAAAGTCACATGTTCCAGGCTTTGATTGAAACATGTCCCAAACATCAACCGTTCCAGATTGCTTGGGAAATTGACTTGTTCCAAGCTGCTATCAAAATCTTGGCCAAAAGTCAAGCTTTGAAGTTTGGTAGGGAATGTCACATGTTCCAGGCGTTGCTTGAAATTCTTCCCAAAAGTCAAGCTCTGCAGATTATCTGGCAATGTCACATGTTCCAAGCTTTGGTCAAAAAGCAGGCCGAATGTCAAGCTTTGAAGATTTCTTGGCAAGGTGACTTTATGCAAGCTGTGATCAAACCCATCACCAAAACTCAAATGTTGAAGTTTGCTTGGAAGCAATGTATTGTGAAGAGTCCGGTTGAAAGCCCGCCCAAAAGTTAAGCGTTGCAAATTCTCGGGCAGCTTCACATGTTCCAGGCTTTGGTTGAAACTGCAGCCAAAAGTCAAGTTTACAAGGCTGCTTGGCAAAGTCACATTTTCAATGTCTTGGTCAAAGTTTTGACCAAAAGTTAAGCTCTGAAGATTGCCTGGTAATTTCACATAGTCCAGGCACTGGTCGAAATTCTTGCCAAAAGTTAAGCTTTGGAGATCGCATGGCAAAGTGACTCTCCATAAGCTTTTGTCAAATTGTTCCCCAAAAGTCAAGTGTTGAAGACCACTCGGCAAGTCTAAATTCTGAAGGCTCTGGTTGAATTGAGGACCAAAGGTCAATCGCTGAAGATTGTCTGGCCAAGAAACATTACAAAACTTGGGGTTGAAAGTGTCACTAAAACTAATTGTTTCCAGACTTTCTGGAAGGTGGTTTAAACATTCACCGCAGGAGAGGCATACCTCTGTCACTCCTTCTAAAGCAAACTCCTTCTCAGGGACTTCATAACCTTCAAGGAAACGCCATGCATCATAGAGATTGGTTGCCACATAGACATAGCTCAAGGATAAACGCCCATCCACCAGATCTTCTTCTTCCAAAGTTTGGTGAAATCGTAATGGCCTTCCGGTAGAAGTAACATGTAATATCAGTTTTGCACCTTTTTTGGATCCCAAATGTTTCACTATCCTCTTTCTCGCTTCCATGCAACTCATTGAAGCTGGAAGTTGCAACCTTGATACTTCTCCCTGAATGTTAGAAAGCTCCACTTCCACTGAAGCCTCTGGCCAAATAAAGTTCGAGATGGCATCAAGCATGGCGGTAAGAGATGAAGAAAAACGACGACCGCAGGTCAGCAAAGGTGGTACAATCTTGGCAACCTTTGAAGCTTAAAGAATTGAGCCAAAATGGCTACAAAAATGGCTTGTATACTTTATATGGATGTTTCCGAAAATANCACTGCCGAACTGTCACCGCCGGCGCGTGCATAACCCCAGGTAACGACAGATCCATCTTCCAGAATAGCAGCAAAGGCCCCCAAAACAGTGGCCTGAATTTGCTGCACACCCTTCAGCTGATCTCGAACTTCTGAACTGTCACCGCCACATATTGCATTTCCCCAGGTAACCATTGCACTATCTCCATGACAACACAAGGCAAAGGCAGCTCCTGTTGCTGCCAGTTGTGGTTGAAGTACCAGAGCTGTAAGGCACTCTCCGTCCTCTATCCCTGCTTCTTCTAAGGTTTGCTCAAATTCGACTAGGACTCGATTCTTGGCAGTAATAAGCCTGAGGTGCTTTTTCCGCAAGGCTTGTTGGGCCTTTGTCCTTACATCTTGAACTGTGGAAGAAGGCCGGAGTGCGAGAGCTTCAGCATGCCCATTCGGCAAAACTACATTTATTCGAAGCATCGAGCTGAGACGTCCTTCGCTCTTGACGACTCTTCAAAACATGAGCAATGAATCTCTACTTAAGACTTTGAGCCCGAGCCAAGCAAGAATACATGATCGAGGCTACCGATCAAACCATGCAACCCTCAAAATTGACAGTCCACATGGATGATGACACGGTGACATGTGATATCTGGGTGGAGTCCTAATGCAAGCTCCAAGCTGATTGCCACGTGGCAGTATCTGTCAGTCAATCACTCAGTGTATGGGCAGTCCATTGACTCCTTGGGTTGATATTACGACATGCATCATGGGAACGCTACCAATTTCTACTTCATCTTTATATACAACATCCAGCAACGGTTTGAAAAAAGACAGTGTCATTGCTAGTTGGTGGTGGTTGAGCCAACCTGCTTTGCTAGTTGACAAAAAAGGCATACATGAATTCTACAAAACGTGCTTGCCAAACAATACAGTATCGTATTGCATTTTCGTACACCGGAGTCATAGTAGATGGCACGGTACGACTATGGTTTAGGGAGAGAAGATGGCACGGCCACCTCCGGTAGAGTAGTATTAAAAAATGAACACGAAACACCGCGGTGAATCACGGCGGTAAATTGCAATCCTCGGCCTCTAGTTTCAGGACAACTGATGTGAATAATTATGGTACAAGCACCGGTGGGCTTGTGCCATCTATTGGAAACAAAAAATAACCTGATGGCTCAGTATGACTAACGCTTTGCTGGAGGAGATGGCTCCGACAGCGCGCAATTCAGATTGATAAAATTGATAAATTCCAGATTTCTCAACTGAAAAGGGTTGAATGATGGCGCAAGCCAGGTAAAACTTTTTGGGGTTGAGCCATCTACATGGCCGTTCACTTCTAAAGTGTCTTTTTTTCACATGCCCCATAGATGGCGCAATGCAGAAAACGGAGCCATGCACTTTAAAGCCGGAGTATTACATGGTTCCCGGGCGACAGTGTCAAGTCTAGCTTGCTGACTGCCCAAAGCGAAAAGCATGCTCCACATCCAGCAGACTTGTAGAATCAAAGTGAAACTTTGCATACCTGCGCACAGCACAATCCAGGAAGTAGAGGATCCAATCATAACCTGCCGTGGCATGCTCGCTCGTATGCCACAGTCACTGGGCAGTTTCGGGGCAAAGTACGATACATCAACACACATTTGAAGCAACAAAAACCTATTCGCAAAGTCCAAAAAAACGGATATTTGTCATTTAAGACAGGCCAGGCAACTCAAGAATTCCCTGGTCCATCGCGCCGCCTGCTCCCCCATCTTTTCGGCTTCTTCCGGATGCTCGTCCAACCAACGCATTTGATGGCTCATGTCGGCCAAGTCCATTCGCACTGGCACGTAGTGTTCCCATGGCAGCCTTGGCATCCATGACTCATGCTTTCATGTGCGTGCTTCAGGTGCAATTTTCATGTACATTATATACTGAAACAGTACATATGTGAATATACATCTAAAATCTCCAAAACAAACAAGTATAAACAGCATATCATCATATATCATTATCCCAAAAAGATCTTCGAATCTCCCCGGTTTTTCTGAATTCCCATCAAGTGACAATGCAGCATTCTCACCTGAGCCTACTGGGCCCAGCAACCATGAAACCCAAGCACTTTGCTGAACCAGCACGACTTTTTTCATCAGCATTTGCCTTTGTCATCAGAATTTCAGGGAAATTTGTGCCTTCAAAAATTTCGGCTTTTGGTCAGAATTGCGTCTTTTATACACGATGTAGTTACAGAAGATCAGCCGGTGAAAGAAAAATAGTAACATGAAAAATGAAACCTGTTTTAAAAAAAAACAGCTTTACTAGCAGACTACCTTAGAAAAATGTGCTTTATTGAACAACTTCGCAATACTTCGCAACCAGCTATGTCGCAGCAAAAAGAAAACTGTGCTTCCCAAAGCACTCCAAAAGAATTGCTAAAAGTCAAGCTTTTTGGTACCAATAGATTCGATCACCACTTCCTGTCCCATCTAAATTGATGCTATAGCTCCATTCTGTCTCATGCAATTGACTGACACGTCCGTCTGTGAGATTGCTCTCCACCTGGAGTTTGGATGGCACGAATATCATAGGAGGTTGGTTGGATTTTGCATGACATGGCTATTGAATATTCCTCTGTCAAGGTTCATCTGCCCCCAAACACAACCGTGGTCCCAACAAATGCCAAGTGACTAGGAAGTCCCAAAATTCCTCGGTGACAGGATTGGATATCCCCACGAAGCGCGCATCCAAGTTGTCTAAGAACTGCGAGGCCAAAACCAATCGCCCCCTGCCGTACCCAATCGGTCAGGAGAACTGATGAGTTGATATGCAGCTTGGACAAATGGCCAGAACATGAAAAAGTCAGCCATTCGTTGGGGAAACAACTGCACCAGTCACTCTCTAGGCTAGCATGATCCCCTCCAAAAAGTGGTGTAGCTAGGATTTTCTCATTCCATGTGGGCCCCTTTTATTCAAGCATCCTCAATTCAAACAACTACAGTAACAGAACACGACAACGACAGGATTCCACCATTCCACCTTGGAGTGTTCAGAAAGTTCGAAAAGGACAAAGAAGTTTCACAGTCATAGTCCTGAAGGCATTGGCTCCATGCTTCCTCTCCATTGGACACTTTGCTGATGCTGCATGACATGAAGCAGTTGGAAGTTGTGCCACGCCAGAAGATGCCCTTACCTTTGTTTCGAAATTCAAGATGCTCCATCTCCCGGTAAGTGACCGAGTGACCTATCTTGTCCCCAAAAAAACATCGCAATCACAGAAAGCTTCCATCTTTAGATGGCTGAATCACTTTGAAATTACTTGACAGAATCAAGAAATTGTCACAGAAATAACTTGCAGGTCCTGGGAAATTTCCTTCAAACTCAGATTTGTCTAGCAATGTGTGGGCAGGATTCCCCTCAACTGTTCGCCCAAATTTGGGATTTTGATAATTTTTGGAACTTCTCCGAGCGACGCCGAGAAGTAACCTCTGAGTGGCCACCCCTTATCGCCGCCACACTTTGCTTCCGAGACTGACCAGGCGACAACTGCCACTCCATAGGCAACAAGATGTGACCGCCACCTGATCAATGTGACAGGTGGCCCGTAAAATTGGACCATAACCAACCGGTTTTGAGACAAAGTGCCAAAAATGTAGGGACTTTTGTTCTCCGTTTTGTGTGCAACCTTTTTTTCAGGCAAGCAAGTGATGGCAAGTGATGCATGGCAAGTGATGGCAAGTGATGGCTTACTCTTCCACAAAACAATTTCTTGAGATTCATGCTAAATTTTGGGAGAAAAAAAAATCATCATTTGCAAAAACGGATCTCAAAAAAAAACGTCTGGGAAATTCTAAAATATCTACAATCGTTTACCAAAACAAAACACCGGGACCGTTCCCAATGGCTTGAGTCCTTTCCCCCCCCTTTTCCATGTTCCACCTGGACGGTGCCGTGGCCGGTGCCGGGTGAAGACAGGCACCGTAGCCTCAATCCGGTCCTGGATGGATGGATGATGAAAACCAGTTGAGGTTGGTAGTTTACCCCATTATCTACAAGGGTTTTAGCACCATCCAAACGGTGGTTGTTGGCCTTGGGATGATTTTTTTCCATCACAACTACGTATCCCTCGGTTCGTCAAAATGCTGGCGACCAAAACCACCAGGATGGTTCGGAAAAATGCTACTGGAATGTTGGGCGCGGGGGTAGATCCAATGGATGTAGTAGAAATACCCATTTTCCCCCCGAGAATGAACGAATTGTCGACCCCGACAAGGGACCATTGCTCAAAAGGAAAACATTTAGTCTTCCAAGTAGCATTTTTCAGCAGGTATGACGAAGGGTTTCCGGGGGAGTAGGTCGAAAATACACAAACAGAGGGCATAATATGGCATACTGTAAGTGAAATGATCATGGACATCCCCCAAGACATCTCAGTTGTCCCAGTTTTAACATCCCACCCGAAAACGTGAAGAACAAAAACAAAGAGCAAAAAGAAAAACATCCATCCCGGCACCCTACTCCCATCCTGATTTCCGGGGCTTACCAATAAATCCATATTGGGCAATGGATTCACAGCACCCAAAATGAACAACGCTGAAGCCACAGCATAGATGTACGAACAATCATTTCCTCAGAAGGGGGGGGATGTGTCCGGTTGGACACAAGGTGGCCCTGCAACATCTTTCTGAAGGTCACACATCTTCTATCATCAGGACCAAAAAAATTGTTCACGTGTTCATCCAGCAAATACCCCATGATATACAATTTCCAAAACGTTTTAAGCATCCCACCTGATCAGCATCACCACAAATACCCCTAAACACGCAGGAAAAGAATACCAGCGCAGTCAAAGTCACCCTCCAAGTCCTTCCTGTGCTTAGGACAACATTCATCCAAACCGTGGTGAAACAAATCTCCATGTCGCACCGAGAGCAAACATGGCTTGGTATGGCCCTGAAGGAGGGCCGGTTTTGTGCCCAGCGTGGGTGTCGTCGGAATGGAGGCTTGAAAATCTTGAAGCTCCTGGGACGTCCACCTTAAGGATGTCAAACCACGGAAATCCATCTTGCTACACAAACAGCAACTAATTCCCCAGGTTTAACAAAAAGGATGATGCATTTGGCATTTAGCATGCATTTGTCAGGATTTAAAAAAAAACAAATCCTTGGCCTGAAACTCGGACATATTTATGCAATACACACATTATAGATATATAATATCACACACAGTATATGTATATGTATATGTATTTATATGTATACGGTACCCACACCTAAATAAGCGGATATTTAAACAGGTCAACTGGTATTTCATACTACCTCTGGGAGCATCAGCGCTGGCCCGCTCGACATTGAAAATATACGGATTTGAATATACGGAAACCATATAATCCCCAGACCACACCAAGATGCCTCCTTACCACATGCCACATGCCCCATACCCACAGTCCACACCCCCAGATCCCATTGCAGTACCACACACCTTGCTACACCAACATGCCTGCACACCCCACAGTTCACCCAGACCCTTACCAAACCACACCATACCGACCCCACCTCCCTCATGTCAAACCACAGCCACACGACCGCCACACCACAGTCACATCACCACCACACCACCACTGCCACACGACCTTCACACCAACACCACATGACCGCCACACACTACCGCCGCCGCACCATGGTTGCAGCTGCAGTATAGAGTATCACCTTCAAAGTTCAATTGAAATGCCCCATCTGTCCACCAAGCAACTTCCTATCTAAAGATGCAAATTCCCGGTCCAGCTCTGTACGTATCCAGTCTGCTTCTGTCTCCCTTTCCAGTAGGTGGCGCAGGACAGGAAAGCAGCACTGAACGAAAGGACGTTCAACAAGTGCTGCTTCCTATGTGTCAGGCAATTTGGAGTCAAGGAAAATGTGCGAAAAACATCGAAAAACTGTGTGAAAGATTTGGAGGATCGAATTCTAATTGAAAAGTAGAGATATGATATGCGTCCACCAAAAAAAGCTCTCCGCCCGCCCCCCAAAAAAGAAGGAATTCAAAAAACAACTCAAGAAATCCGACCAAAACAAAGAAAGCAACAAGCACAAAAACATGCAAAAAAGATTAATCTTGTTGTTTTTTTCTGCCCCTTGAGTTTTTTCCCCTTTTGGACCGAACAACTCTTTACAGGTCCCTTTGCAAAGTCGTTTTCTTGCGATTCTTTGCCTATGTTTCTTTAAATGTCATTTGATTCATTCGGTGTTCTTCTTAATCAGCATCCCCAGGATTTACCACCAAATATCCACCATCATGGCGTTCCACGGGCAAGGGGCTCAGCTAAAACATGAGCTAAATTGAAAGGTTGGAGGTACCAGTAACTAAGCATTTCATTCCCAGTTCTTTTTCCACCAAGAAACGAAAGTATAGAGATGCCAACATGGATGAATCCCAGGAACAGTGCAACAAAACTCCCTCAGCATCACCGGATAGGTGAACAACCGGTCGAGGATATCGGGCCGCACTTCTTCGGAAGCTGATGCCACCATCAGGATCTCATGCCAATCGCAGCTGTCAGCAGCTGGCTTTTCACCTTAGGCTTTGCCCCAATTTCTCCGGGATTTGTTTGGTGGAAACCTCTTGGCTTTCACGGCCGGCATCGTTGTTGGCACCCGAACCAAGTAACGGTTTCAACTTGTTTTTGGTTTCAATCATTCATTTCAGATACCCTCCCCCCCCCAAAAAAAAAAAACCTCCCTGCTTGCGGCCAAAGTCACAGCAAAAACTCCAGGTATAGAAGCCACCCAAGGATCCAAAACAGTCGGGACCCTGCAGGGCATCCTCTGAACAACACTCCTCGGGTGCCATCCAAATCCCGTGTGGCTTAGCATAGCAGATTTGAAGGGATCCCGGGATCCCTGTCTCTAAACAGCAGCGTGACCTGATATGTTCCACTTTCAATGCCAAGGAGTCACCTCTTTCACCACCATCCTTTGGAAATCCAGAAACATCCTGTATTCCTTCCAAGTTGTTTTTTTTCGCCCCGTCCTCATAGGTCAAGTGAAGATTCTGCCAGTTGGCATGTGGAGAAAAGCAAATTTCATTCCCTTGGCTTCGTGTCGTTGAACCCTGGATGCCCAACAACAACCAGAAGAGACACCAGGCGCGTTGTCTCCACGGAAGACACATCGACATCTTTCCGCGGGGCCACCAGGTCCATGGGAACACCCCCTCTCCTGAAACTGACCTTTTCGCACCTGAAAATTGATGGTTGGAATATTAGCTTGCTTTTTGGGATGGCCTATTTTCAGGGG
The DNA here is from genome assembly GCA_000507305.1 of Breviolum minutum Mf 1.05b.01. Lineage (NCBI taxonomy): Eukaryota > Dinophyceae > Suessiales > Symbiodiniaceae > Breviolum > Breviolum minutum. The sequence goes on along the minus strand of DF240322.1, from coordinate 65,145 downwards.
TTATGTTGGTTTTAGATGGTTTTAGCGAGGGTATATCCCTGTCAAAAAGTGTGGTTTCATATCTTGAAGCTGTCAGATGAAGTGGAATCGCATGTTGCATACAATGTATCTATAGGTATCGGTATCCGCCTCCTCCCTGTGTAGCTGTGGCATCTTGTGGCTGATGACAGCTTGGGATAAAACAAGCTGAAGCTACCCGAGGCTTCACAGCAGCGGTAAAAAAAGTGCAAACATGACATGAGGCCCACCTTGGGCATTTCCGCCAAATGCAGGTGTTATCACAAGGCAATACGACCTCCAAACTGGGTGTTATGGCTCTTCACAGGTCAATCAGTCAATCCCTTTCCAATCCACACCGACTGCACCTCCCAAGAACGGAACGCTGCTCACAGCGCAGTCTGTGAGAATATCATTCTGCGAAAGTGTACCCCTCACAGCCACCACGATCCAATGTAGATCATGGTCCCTGGCGACCACATAGACTGGCCTGAGATACCAAACATCACCAAAGTCCCAACTTCTGATTTCAGGCTTTGACAAACTCCCAACCTGTAATTTCAAGTTGGGGGATTTGGCAATGGCTTGTTTCCACCAGGCAACTGCAAAGCACTCCCTTTCCATTGTGTCTTCACCACATCCTCCACGTTCAGGCCCATCATGTCACGGAATGCCAAGTCCTTGGGAAGTCACCATGTGTCGCAACCTATGTTCAATCCAAGTTTGCTGAGAAACCTGGAGGAAAAAAATGGGGCCTTTTAATGGGATTTAAAAGGGTTCTGTTCGGATTCAATGTAAAACTCCTCGGGTTGGGATGCGTATCTATCGTGCTTTTATGCTATGAGATGTGTGTATATGTATATATGTACATAAAGATAGGTAGATGGATGGATGGATGGATGGATCGATAGATAGATAGAAATGCAGAATCTTACTCCATACACATTGGAAATATGACATTCTCATGCCCCAAGCAAATTGATGGGCCCTTGGTCGCTTGACCAACAGAGTGGCTCCTCACCTATGGCCACTATGGACACTGATGATCCATCTATCCATCTATCCGTCTATCTGCATGCCTGTCTGCCTGCCTATCCTTCTGTCGACCTCTCTGTCCAAATACATAAAGACAGAAATATAAAAATATAGCGCATACATATTACTTCTTCATCCGAAGCAATTCTGCATTTACATTTCTATATTATCTATATTTTCTATTATTCTCTGATATTCGTGCTGTTTATATCTGTTTATCTGTTCATCTATTTGCAGCGTTTATCTCTCTCAGTTTATTTCATGCTATCTCATTTTCCGTTCCATTCCATTCCATCAATTCATTCCATCGCTTCATCCTCACCTGCCAGGCTCCCAAACAACACCCCACAGCCACCCAAGTGACATTAGAGGCATCATCCACGTGCTCGGCAAAGTCAAACATCGCACGATGGATCGAAAAAACCATGGCACCTTCCGCTAGAAAAGGATCAGAAAATGAATGGACTAACTAGTTGGTTTGCTCTTTGCTTTTTGTTTTCTCATATCTATCTCTCTCTCTCTCTCTCTCTCTCTCCAGCGCCATCAGTTCATGTCCCTGTAGACTCGACTCTAATGGAATCTTCAACTTCCATTTGATTCCGAAAAGTTTGGATATGGATCCAACAGGTCGGTCATGATCCCCATTCATCACAGCTCCAAATTTTCACAGGTGGCCTTGGGTCAAGGAGTCGAATAAACCACGGCGTCCCGTGAAACCATAGGCACCACGGCTATAGAGCGCAGCGACCAACATCTCCTGAGGACATTTTGTTTGAGGAAAATGAGGGCTGTAAGTGATTATGGATTGTTCCCATTAGCTGATTAGCATTGATTAGCTATCACAATCAACTACCACCATTGTCACAATTGATGAGTTGGATGATGTGCTTGCTTACTTTTTTGTCACACTAGATAAGATGTCAGGCAACATCCAGCATGACTTAAAAGTCGTGAAGCACCAAGACGAGGCTCCACCAGCACAGGGACATCCTCCCAGGGAAGCAGTCTCTCACAAAGCTGCTGGTACCTTTCCTTAACACAAACCATCCATCCACAAAAAACCCTCCAACTTAATGATCAATGACAGCATGACAAGCAACAGGAAAACAAATCAATATAGAAACAGCAACTGCGAAAATCCCAAACAAAAAACAGCTGTTTTAGGGCCCTCAGTTGCTGCCAAATCGTCCACATCATTCTGTGATCTTCGCAGGATTGCCGTGGGATCCACTGGCATCTCCGAGATAGGCCGTCCTCGGGAGAGCTGCCCACGTCAGGTGTATCTGACTCGAGAAAAAGCATCAACATGAAGATGATGATGTTGTACTCCAAGCCATCGCGTTTTTGGTTGGGAAATTCAAATAATGGGAGATGCCAAGGAACGCCCAATGACCTCCGCCAAGGCTTTCCACAAACTCTCCATGGCACTCTCAGCATTGGCTGCGCTGCCCATGTCTTGCACGGCCTGAAAGATGCTACACGAATAGACTGTCCAAAAATTACCTGGTCCCTAATGTGTCTACAATCAAAAATTGAAAAATATGTACGCGTGCATGTATGTATGCATGTATGCATGCATCTATGCATCCCCCTCCAATATAATATAAAGAGCATGTTTTTTCCTAGAACCCAATCGACCAATTGACCTCCATTTTTGAAGGTCAACCCTCCGAAACAAGGCCTTTTTAAACCAAAGCTTCTGTTTCTAGGTATACAGTAGAAGGTATGTTGATACTTGTATACAGTACATCAACTGATCTCTGAACATGTTTGATTAAAAACAACGAAGCTCAGCTCCAAAAATCACCCCTTCTCGACTTGTGAGAATCAGGGATGTAATCAAAATAAATCTCCGATACTCTCCGAAAGCCATCTGTCACCACCCAAACCCATGAAACTCACATAACCCAGTTGAGAGTCAAGGCTGGGAGGTCCAATCACCCACCATGCCCCATGAAAACTCGAGGCACCTCGACACTCCCCAAGGCGACCAAGCACCACTTGCGACGTCGCACCCGGTCGTTCAAGCGTTTGCTGGCACGGCCGCCGAGGCGCGGCACGTCCAACCTGCGGAAGGTCCCGCAGAAATCCATCGGAATTGTTCAAAACAGGAGCCAACCAGCAACACACGGGTCAAAACCATGAAATTGTTGAGACAATCAACTACTCCAATGGAGGAAAGGCCCTTCTTAAAATCTTTGTTACACCAGTGTTAAAAGGATTTTTTCACATCACTTGCCCTTGGGAATGCTGGTAGCACCTTGATGGCTTGGTAGCATAGATCCAACCCTCGCAGTCAGTAGTGGAGTCCACCTGGTGGCAAAGGTGGTTTTGGGATAACGCGTGCATCTTATCAGATGGAGGTATAGGATAGGTATAGGGTTTGCATGGCGGGATGCGTTTCTCCTTCGCATTGGCAAAAAAGGCTATGAAGACCTCAGCTTATCGCTTATGAGGACTGGTGACCTTTTCTTACCTTTCCTACCCAGCAAAGCTGTGCGTTTCAAATCTTCATCTTTGCAGGACACCCTTTGTAGGCTGAGGCTCTCAGGAAACTCATCAGGCCACATTTCCTCACAACTCAGACTTCCGACCTGTGGCATGTAGCGCACCGGGTCACCATCAGGATACAGAAGACCATGGAAGTCTAACCTGCGCGCTCTGGCGGGACATTTTGTAAGGTAACACCCAAAAAAAAAACAGATTGCCGGATTCTGAAAAGATTCCAACAGCAATTGGCATGTATTGGCAACTCGTGGATTAGGAATTGGAATTAGGAATTAGGATTAGGAATTAGGATTAGGAAATAGAAATAGGAAATAGCCGAACTAGTACTAGTACTAGTAACTAGTAACTAGTACTTGTACAAGTACAAGTACAAGTACTAGGACCAGCGGTAGCTGGGACTAGTACTTGACTTGTACCAGCTAGTACTAGTACTAGTAACTAGTAAGAAACTAGAACTATACTAAACCCTAAACCCTGCCAACATCCCCCCCGGAACGGAGATCCCCAAGGTGATCCCCGTCCTTTGGAATTCCTCATCTTCTGCATCCGTCCTCGGACCCAAGACCCCAAAAACTGAGATCTCCTGAGATGATTGTGATATACCGGTAGTAAATAATCAAGTTAGAGAAAATGAAAATATATGCAATATCATTATATACAAGTTATAGTCTTATAATCAAATATCGAACAATTTGAAGATGCAGTATATACATATATCTATACACATATAGTATGCTAGTATACTTAACTATTCTGGCCAAATTATACTATTTCACCAACCTAAATTTCCTGAAATAAAGATATAAATCCCATTTCCATTCGCAAAAAGCTACCTTGTTGGGGTGCCAAATCAGTCATAATTTGACCAAGTTACAACGCCTCAAAAGGTGCTGGACGCTCCTGGAGAAACCAGCCGTTTCGGTACGCTACAATATCTCTGGAAAAACCGAATCCAGACCCCCCGGCAGTTGAACAGTTCGCCCCTGAAATTGCACTGGGGCCCCAAAAGGAAAAGGTTCCAACCATTATTATTCAGCGGCTTCTATTAAACTTCATGGGTCTAGATCCTCTTGTCACCTGTGCTTTGAAAATTTGGAAGGGGGGGGTAGCTCCAAATCATTCCCTACTATTTTGGGACATTTATTTTTCCCCCAAGTCTCGCAGCCTTGGATCTCTCGTTCCCTTCCGTTGGGCCTCAAACAGTTTCTCCCTCCAGGACGCTTCTCCAACGCGCTCAGGTGTAGCTTCCCAGCTATTGGTCCATCCCAGCCTCGGTGAAAGGGTGGGCCTGACATCGATGAGATTATTGATGGATACTAGGTGTAGTAGTTAAGAAATATATATGTTAAGACCTGTTAAGATGCTAAAGTTTGCCAAAGTGCCAAGCTTCTCAAAAATCAGAAGCGTTTCGAATTTTCAGGAATTTTTAACTAGACCATAGTTCATTCATATAAAGTATCAATGCGTTCATTCATAAGCCATGATCTTTCCCATCCTTTCCATCATGTGATAGCCAAAGAGCTGTTGATTCTCCAGGATGGCAACTGGAAACTTTCGGATCTCTGGCGCGCCCACATCCAAGAAGGATGCCATGCACAGTGACCCATAGCTAGCCCATGGCTAGCCAGCTCTCCCGCTTGCCGAAAAACCGGCAGTTTTGAATAAAATGCCTGCATTTTTTCACTAAGATCAAAGGAATCAAAGGGGTACAGGATTTGGTCCATCAACAGTAGTTTATTTTGTCTTAATCCGCAGGTCAATACGTTTTTGTTGATTGAAACGAATCATGTCCATGCCAGCATCATATCACCATCTTCCCCATCCCCCAACGTTTTTGCATGTCTGAACCAAGTCCCACTCCTACCAATCCATGGACCATAACAGCTGCGTAGAGAAAGCCATTGAAAAAGTGAAGATTGGATTTGCTTATCCCCTACTTTCCACGCTGTGGTGCTCAAAACCCCTCCATTTCTGTTGATATACAAATCTGCTGGCGCTTCTCGGAGTCTGGGACACGAACATACGTCACTTTTCTTTGACCTGTGCCATTCAAAAGGGACAGCTACACTAAAACAGCTGAGGGATGCAAGTGATTTGCTTCAAGTAGTTGCTACGTAGAACCTGAGAAGTTCAAAGTCATATGACCTTTCTCTGCTTCAAAGGAGGCATCTTCACTGAAGTATTGAGATTGCGGCTTCTTTTTCTTCTTTTTCTTCTTCTTCTTATCCTGGTTCCACTTTTTCCCAACCGCCCAAGGTCATGCAAGGAAAAGGTGAACAAAAATGCCTTTTCCTATGGCCTTGAAGGGAGAAAATCCTGGCATTTTTTGAAATTTGACAAATCTCAAGTTGTAAAGTGGTACATGAAAACAAAGGTAGCTTCCGGTTACACCGCCGTCAGTGACTCCTTTGAGGGGAAGCGTCACATGGTCGGTCCGTCCTGGAAATCCTGAAGGATCTCAAGGGCAACCAAAATATACACATACGCAAAGGGCGACGCATATTGCATGGTCATGTTTATATTGTGTGTAAACTCCCCCACGACCGACTTAAGGGTATATGAGGCCAATCAAGTTTCACAATAGTATTTTCTTAACATATTATTACAATTGCACTCTAACCTTTTGACCCCGGAATCATGCCCCGGAATCATGCAGCGTTTCTGCCTTCTTTTTCTTTTTCTTCTTCTTTCTTTCACCTGCGCTGGTACTGACATGACCCTTGTTTGAACCACCTGGAAGAGCCATATCATCATCCTGGTTCCACATGCGCATGCCTGCAAATATGTGTGCAAATATCTACATACAATAAGCCATTGATCAATCTACTGGCTATAGAACCTTGACGAATGATAAGGTATTCTGTTGGACACATCGAACTGAAAAAAAAATAAGCAGGAATTACGTGTGCTACACCCCTGAAAATTAACATGGAACCTGAAAATCAGCCAATTGAAAAGGAACATTATCTTCCAAACCTCCATTTTTGGGTTCCATGTTAACTTTCCAGGGTGCGTATAAAACCACAAACCCTCCTGCAGATATCCACTGCAGACTGGACACTGGAGCTATCGGAAGATTCACTGGATCTTCGACTACTGGACTTGCTCTTCTCCTCCTGGTGCATGAACCATTAGAAATGGGCCAAACATCACCGATTTGGCACTTCCAGCCCGGAGAAAAACAATAAAAAAACAGAGGCAACAAAATCATCATCAACTCTCCAAAAACGGGTTTTAGAAAAGCTCCCAAGTTCGTTCCTCTGACTCTGATTTCTGCGCTGGGGGCTGCTGCACACCACCAGGGATCATCCCAAGGCCACCAGGGATCTGCGAGGGAGCATCTCAACGAAATGGTGTCAAGCTTACACATCAAAGATCTACATCTAGAAGACGTAAGATACACATATACATATACATGTGTATATACATACACATCATGTTGGAAAGATGTCACACTCTAGATATAAATATTATATTCTATATACATGATTTGATGAAACATCTAGATAATATATGCTAATATCAAATACTAAATATACGTAAGTGTAATTAACCTCTACATATAATATCATCAATACAGGTTGCAAACGTGATACAGATGATACATGTGAATAGATCACACTACTTATGCATGTATGTATACACATACACGTGTATTGTGAAGATTGAACACGTCAAAAGAACATTGCGTCGTACAAGGAAACTATGGAAAAATATGCATGGATGATATGCCTCGTAGAAACATCTAGATGTGTCATATTATTCCATGATACACATGTTTCCACATATATATGTATATATACAGCATCACTATGTAAAGCAAGAAGCTAGACATTCACATTTAGCATCACTAAGCTGTCTTCAGGTTTCAGCACACTGGACCATCTTCCGACCCCTCTCGAGCGGCAGAACTTATTTCTCCAGTGGAGGTGCTGCGGTTGACCACACGTTGCAATGCCATGCAATGCCATGATGTTAGTCATGTTCATTTTCCATATCTAAGTGACCAAGGTTTCTGGAGATTAGCCCATCAACAGCTGACATATATCAGCGCCCGTTCCCAGCAGGATAAGATGCCCCTGGGTAGTAGTCCAGGGCAAGGCTTGAACTAAGCAGGAAATGAAAACACATAAAACACATTAAAACACCAACCTTTCAATTTGTCAAAGCACATCGCTGATACGAGCTCAAGCCGTGCTCACATCTCACTGTGGCGTAGCAGCCGCCACCGCCGGCACCTCAGCCGCTTCCTGCGGCGCTTCCTGCGCTGCGGGCACCTCCGCCGCCAGCTGCGGCTCGGCCGGCACCTGCACAGCAGGCGCCGCATCGGCAGCGGGCGCAGCGGGCGCAGCGGGCGCAGCGGGCGCAGCGGGGGCAGCGGGGGCAGCGGCCGGTTCCAATGCCAGAGAGGTCATGGGTGCCATGGGTGCCATGGGTGCCATGGGTGCCATGGGCGCCATGGCCGTGGGTGGTGCCACACCACTCAAAGACATCTGCGCGTTTGGGTCCATGCCAACCTCAGCCATGAAGTTGCAGCCATGCAGTGGCACTGCGAACATGACACAGTGGCACTTCTGTTTCTCCAGGATCATGTGAGGCTGTTTTGGGCACTTCAGCACTTCTTTGTTTCAAAGACTCAGTGCCGTCAAGCAGCTCCCATGGAAGCCATACCGCCTTGCATCTCCATACCAGGCTGCATCATGGGCTGCGCCATCTGTGAGTAACAAAATCATCGAATGTCTAGGCGGAGTCTAGGGGGCTCGCATGCAAAGATCACAATTCCCTTATCCACTGATATCCACTGGTAAGGCAACTTTTGCAACTTGCAATATGAGTTTTATTCCTGCTAATATCTACTAATGATCTTCGAAATGGACAATGCCAACAGTGATCATGGTGAGGTGACGTGAGGCCCACTTTTTTCGGCAAAACATGTTTTTCTTACAACTCAACGTTCTGTGTCGTGGCCTGTTGCTGCGGCATTTGCTGCATGAAGCCCTGCTGCATGGGCTGTTGCATGGGCTGTTGCATTGGCTGTTGGAATTGCATTTGCTGAGGCTGCATACCCATCTGCTGGTAACCTTGTTGTTGCATTCCCTGCATTCCTTGTTGATAGCCCTGCATTCCTTGTTGGTAGCCCTGCATACCGTAGCCCTGCATGCCCTGCATGCCTTGCATTCCTTGTTGGTAGCCCTGCTGCTGGTATCCTTGTGGCTGCATTGCTTGCTGCTGCATGGCTGTTTGCATAGCTGGCTGTTGCATAGCATACTGCATTCCAGGTTGTTGAACAGCATACTGCTGGTAGTCAGCCTGGGGCTGTTGGTAGACTTGTGATTGACCAACTTGGCTTTCCACATAGCCGTATTGCTGCACAGGCATCTCTTGCTGCACCGCTACTCCCTGCTGAACCACATAACCCGCAGTCCTTGGTTCTTGCTGTGATCGGACGCCTTGCACAACGCATTCATCTCACATGCACCAAGATACGCAAGGGAAAAAATGGACAGGAAGATGTCAACCAGAAACACTGCCCTTCGTCATGAAACATCATCGAATCAACGAACATCCAACAAGAATTCTCTGTGTCTCAAAATTTCGGGGCCTGAAAAATCCCAAAAATCCATCCGTTTTTCCTGGTTTTACAAAAAAACACACACTTTGACAAAAACTAAGGCATCAAGTGCCGAAGTCATGAAAGAAGATGTTCCTTGTTTCTTGATGGTGAAGCAAACNTGCCCCCTGCAAAATTGAGTTAAATGGTAATAGAAGTTTTACGTCTTTTCAGACGGTCCACACACACACACCCGGCAAAGGCCGGGTGTTCAAATAAGCCAGCTACACAACAAAGTGTCCAGGCCTTACTGGAAGTGGACTAAGTGGCAAGCAAGCTACACACGACGGTGTCCATGCACTGCCACCAGTGGGTACGGGTCCTGCCCACTAAATTGATCAATGCCAGACCAACGGAATGGCGTGACACGTTCGGTCACATGCCAGCTACACAACTAGTGTCCAGGCACTGCAACCCCCCGCATGCCAGCTACGCAACAAAGCGTCCAGGCACTGCGGGAAAACACACGTGCAGGAACAGCTTTCATTCATGACAAATGCAGTTTCCTTGAAAGGCTCGAAGCCCTGCCACATTTGGATTAGACTATTGACGGCTATCAGTTTCCAGCGAATTAGTGCACATCTGTACCTGAAACCTCTTTCAAGACCTATAAGTTTCTATGGAAGGCCCAGAGCCCTGCAGTATTTGGTTTAGACTATTGACACCTGACAATTTCCAAGGAATTGATGCACGGCAGGCACTGCAAAGGAGTGTTTCCAACAAAGCGACCGACGATAAACATGCACAAGGGTAAACATTCGAGCACAAAAAGATCCCTAAAGAGAAAAACATGAGCAGCACTCCAGGGATTTGCATCACAAATGAAAAAAACAAAAGGCCGGCAGAAAGCGGGACCCTAGGGAGGAATACTTAGACGAATTACTAAGTTAAAAATGTAAATTCGACATTCGGTTCGGGTAGTCAAGCGTTATCCTAGACAGGAGTTGCACGGGGGCGACGCCCCGGCCCTGTGGCACCTTGTCGGACACCCGCCACAGGTTACACACTTTGACAAAAACTAAGGCATCAAGTGCCGAAGTCATGAAAGAAGATGTTCCTTGTTTCTTGATGGTGAAGCAAACAGCTTGAGAAAAAGAAAACCAAACCTAAAGACCAATGTTTCAACGCAGGTACACAGATTGACGTCTCAATCTGCTTCACGGAGTATTCACAGCTGTCTTCGTTGGCAGCAGAACTGTGAACTCCCTGCTGCCCCCTGCAAAATTGAGTTTGATGGTAATAGAAGTTTTACGTCTTTTCAGACGGTCCACACACACACACACACACCATTTTGACCTGTTTGCCATGCTGATTTCTTGACCACGTAACGCCATGGGCTGGACAGGTGCTCCTTGGTACGCCCCTGCCGCCAGAGAAGTAGCATAGGGCCCATAGGCCGCAGCGTCCACGCCTGGGCACATACATGTGGAGACATCCTATTTTTGACACTTCAATGCCAGGTTTGCAACATGCAAATATGGCAAGTATAAACTTGTTTCCACTTTAATTCTGGATGTGTGCTGATGAGAACATGGAGTGTAGCCATGTTTTAAGATCAAAATAGCTCATTTTGGGACAATCAAGACCAATGCAGCAATGATCAATCCCCTGGCAACATGGTCTTTGAAAAAAAAACTTTGCCGAGGAACCATCGCCAGTCCGAATTGGGCCAAAAGCAGGCCGTGAACCCAAGGGTTGGCTACCGCCAGTCACATTTTTCGCAACCTGGTGGTCAGGATTCACACCCGAAGTTGAAGTCTGCCCCATGAAATCCAATAAAACCGCTAAACCCATACTAAAGTAACAAACATAGCTTCCTGAAAATGTAGCAGTGGCGTTGTTTTCTCAATGGTTTCCTGGAAATGTGAAGATTCGAAATTAGCGTCACGACTCTCAGACTCTTGGTGGAATTCGCTGAGTTCCCAGACCATCTGCCCTTGTTTGGTCTCGCTGGGCACCACATCAAAACGGACCCAGTCACCTGCAAACTAAGGAGAATGAGGGGTTGGAAGCGTCAATGACACTGATGGAGGTAGCCATCATTTATGCAGCTTGCTGTTGTGCAGCATTATGCAAGAACATAAAAATACATCACAGAAGGCCAAGCAAGATGTACATGCACATGTATTTCGACAGCTGGATATAGTTTCGCTGTGGTCATTCCGGTTTTGAAATCCTTTCACTTTGTAATCAATATGTACGCTAAATATGCATGCCTAAATATGAGATAGAAGACTATGTAAACCAGGGGGTAGTTCCCAGACGCCTGATTGCGGCTGCGTATTGACGCACTCCTTCACATGCAGCCACACATTCCTGGGTCAAATACAAGCGGATTGAATGATCCCGTGAGAGATCAAAATCAGTTTCCAATACTCCAAGTGATACAATCTTTGCAACTATATGGGTGTTTCCAAAAATTAGGGACCTCCCAAATCATCCATTTTAATAGGGGTTTCCATTATAAACCATCCATTTTGAGGTAGCCCCAGTTTCCATACATTTCTCTCTTGACAACCAGCACGGATCCCAATTTTACAGCTACAAATCGACTCCAAGGCACGGCTGACCGGGGAGATCAATGAAGCCGTAGCCTTTGGTGTCGTTCCACGTACGCCTTAGGAATCGCACCCATCCCATCCCATCTTCGGCAAATGCAACCATGAAAGGCTTGTAATGAGATCAATTTCTGGTTTTTTGTCTTGCAGTACTTTTTCCCTTGTAGAATGTTATACATTCCAATATATACATATTATATATAAATACATATTAATTAAATATATGCTATATATATACTTGTACAATCATATTAAGTACAATTCATAATCAAAGTGTTGAAATTCACACGGCCATTGTTTGCCAGGGAACACCTTCCCTACATGGCTGCCGGTTCCTGGCACCTCTGGCGCAGGTTCCTGTGGCCCTGGAAACATCTCCTCAGGGCACCGCGAGGAGAAGCCATGCTGCATGGAGATTTGACCCGTTTATGTGTAAAGAAATCGATGGAAACTAACATAGCACCTGGAAAATGATTCTTGTTAGACCATCCTTTCCTTTTGGGATGGCAAATGTTCACAGTAATTGATATGTCATCTTGAAAAGAAACCAGTAATTATAAGTAATTGATATGTTTTTCAACCATCACGTCACACCACTACAGATTGCAAACATGAACATTCCCATCACACCTTTTATCAGGGTTTACTTTTTTTCACGTCACCCGGCAAGGTTGACCCTCCAGTCCTTCGCACCAGTGCCTCCTTCCACACTTTTCGCCACCTGGGATCTGCACACGTTTGGAAACGTGTCACGTTTTGAAGTTGGCCTACAACTGGCCATGACACAAAATCATGGCAAGTTTCTGTATGACTGTTGTGAAGTATCAACTCTGAAAATAATGTAGCACCAAAAACATGCAGTTCAAAAATAGAATATAAGGGTCTTTTGGACCGTAGTGGATGCCTGTAGTTAAGTGACTTGTCATTAAGCTACTTCGGGGGTTGCAACCCGAACCCACCATGAGTAGATCCAGGGGTACATCGAACCCAAGCTCTTCTTATCTTTCGGAGCATAGCGGTCAACTCCCACTTTTTGGGCATCTCAAAACACCATCACCCCCTTGAGTGGAAATCATCCTTCCACAAATCTTACTTTTTGCAAAAAGTCACAACCATTCCACAGCACTTACTGCAAGGCCTCCTTTGTCTTTTTTTCCTAAATGTGCCCACACCAGAGTTCCGCTATCTGTCCGTATCTGCCTGAAACATTCCCAGGGTGACAGTGGTGTCATTCACCCAAGGTAATTGCCAAAAAAGGTGCAATTAGGAATCGAGCGTTTAGAGAATTGCCTTAGTATCTATATGAATTCCGTATCGAGCCAGTGAATTTGAAGCATTTCACCAGAAACCTTGGTGATGTATATCATTTCCGCTAAAACCTCCTGCCTTTTCCTGTCACGAAAAATGCCGCCCAAGTGGCCATCTGCCCTGGTTTCGAGGCACTCGGCTCCATCACGAAGCTCAGCACATCTCCAGTCAGCGGCTGCTTTCCATCCGTACCTGAGATCGCAGCGGCTTGATATCTGATCTGTCCAATCTAAAACCCACCAAAAAGACGACGACGACGACGACGACAACAACAACAACAACAACAACAACAACAACAACAACAACAACAACAACAACAACAACAACAACAACAACAACAACAACAACAACAACATGAAAATCGAAAAACAACTATGAAATAATGTATATATCCTATCTCCTTTTGAAAAATGGTGATTTTCCATTGCCATGTTTTCTGGAGGGTGTCTGATATTGGCCATGTTAGTTTTCTGGAGGGTATCTGATACATCTGATATGTGTGCGATGCCTTTCCATATTCTATGATACTGTATCTGATAGGCTTTCGTCAAGATCAGGGCACAATCTTTGATGTGTACGAAGACATCTGTACCACACCCGATGTCCTCAGCAATCGCTCCAGTTCTCACAACTTTCAGATTCTCTGGTGGGGGCAGTCCAAAAAAAAAACTGAGCCATGAAAATCCTCAACAATCATCGTATCAAGAAACCTCCAACATTTTGGATCTCTTGCCAACAATCAAATCCAAACACCATAGAACAACATGATCTAAAAAAGGAGGTGGCTTTGTGTTTACCAACTCCAAGCTTCAAGAAATCCAAAGCCTTTGCCAGCATTAAAGCTCTTGACTCTGCCCTGCGTCCGGGCAGCCATGGCTTGCTGTTGTAGCTGTTGATATGGCTACGCCCTGCTGGTTCATGTGACGATTTTCTGGTTTCTGCACAGTTTCCACAAAAAAAAAAAAAACATCTGGCAAAGTAAAACTGTTTCATCCATGTTTTCTATCCAATCATCCGGACTATTCAAAACGTAACAGTCGACATTCAACGTTACATCTTTATCACTTCGCCAAAAAATGATGAGCTTCCGAGGTTGTTGCAGGAGACAACTCCTGATGCTTGCAACATCGGGGGATCTTGATTCAATGACCTTACGACCATGCTCCTTCCAAAAGCTGCAGCAGGGTCATCCTCATCGGCACAGCATGTTGCAAGTTAAAAATTCACCATCGTAGTGGATAATTCGACCGCAGGGCGTCAATGGTCTTGGGATGTCTTAAGAAAATCTCAGATATCTTTTCGATATCTTTTTTATATCTTTAAGATGCAAGCATTGAACTTGGGGTGCTACAGGAATCCATCCGCATCTACACCTCCGTTTCAAAAATTGTTTCACTACCAACCATCTGCCCACCAGCGGCCATTTTTGTTCTGCGAGTCGCTCTCGTCGCTCTCTTCGCTCTCATCGGAGGCACCTCCAAGGGTATCCAAGGGACACCAAGGAGGTGTGATGTGATGAAATTCAAACTGCCAAAAATATGAAAGATGCTTTTGAATAACACCAATGTCACCGGTTCAACTCCAATTTTCCCAAAAAGCACAAAAAAAGTGGCTCAAAATCCCGCAGTTGCGGTTGCCTGTCAGGCATGGCACAACAGTGGTGCGATCGCCCACTCGCAAGTGAAGGGCACGAACACGAAGAGTCGGGACCTCCCCGAAAAAGTCGTCGTCGATGCTGTGGGTTCAACACATCCATGTCTTCGGATGGGGGTTGTCATTGAAACACCTCTTGCCAGCCAGCCAAAAATGTTGATCAATTCCCACCCAAGACCTGCCTTTGGCAAGCGGTCCTGAAAGATCCAAGGCCCACAATGGAGAACATCCAACTAACAAAACAAAGAAGAGAATGCAGAGAGCAACAACGCCGAAAGACTTTTTCAAAAGTCCTAAAGGTCAATTGACGCAATTGAGATATATCAGATCCGGTTTTCACCTTGGAAATTCTTAAATTTAGATCACTCCCTTGCCCTGGTTCGCGTCCTCCATCAACCATATGCACCCAAAGGGGCTCTCCTCAATGGACCCGAATCACGAAACGGTGAGACCGAGTCCAAAACCACCAACTCAACATCCCCGCCGTTAGATGCTAATTACAGGTTGGGTAGGTCCCAATATGGATAGAAGTTTGGTACCTCAATGAACCACCCAACCCACCCCCCTAATTTTTGGAGCACAGGTCACCATCACCCAACCACTCCTGCGGATCCTTTGGCAGGCGTAAAGTTGTTTCCATGGTCCAAGCCAATGAGCAATGCAACTGCAAAGTGTCCAAATCATGATTCGGAATCTGAAGGCCAAATTCTTGCCTCAACCCATCCGTTTCAAACCACTTTTTTCGGCAGTTTGGGTGGCTCCAAAAAATCACTTTTCAAAAAAATAAACGCAAGAAATCCCACAACTGACAACTCAATACAACTCATAGGGTCTCCTAAAAGAACTGTTGTCACATGGTCTCCCAATTTCTGCCAGCATACGCGCAGCCCCTCAGCTTTTCCGCCAGAGCTCGAAGCCACCGTGTCGAGGCGCCAGAGACAGACACCTCAGCGCTCGTCAAATTGGATCATCTCCCCAGGTAGGGATGAAGATAAAAGATCAACATTGAAACCTAAACCACCATCTAATCATTATCTTTGTTTTCCTGCAGAAGTCTTGATGTGTATATTATTAATTTATAGTACATAGATAGATATACTAGATCAAAACATTCTCTACATATCTAAGAATTGTTCTCTATCTATATAATATATGGTGTCGGGTGAGTATAGATATGTAAAGATTCTACCATGATTGATCCTGGTCCCTTTGCCAGGCAACACACGAGTTGCCACGCTGAAATGAGACAAGTTACCCCGGCAAAGTAACCTAGGACAAAATGCTGCCAGTCCCAAACTTATGCAAAGACTGTGACTATCATTCAATATCATCCATCATTGATATAATAACATAGTTCACTGGAAAGTACTCAAGTCAGGGTCTCTCATCTTTGGATGATGGCTACTTTCACACCACAGTATGATTGTTCATCATACTCTGGGAACCTGATGAACAACGTAGGGCCTTACCTGGTATTATTGAAACATTTCGACCATATACGTAAAAATATGAATGTATGTGGAACGTCGTATCATTCGATTCAATGAAAGAACAAAGATTCTGTCAGTGCACTGACACGGAACAAGGGCCCCACACCAACATTGAATGAGTATTAAATCATTAACTCAATGTATTGCAACCCATGATTCGTACCAGCTTTGAAAAACAAACACCAAAGCAAACGCATCTCATAGAAACCATCTTGGGGCCTTTGAACTCACAAACAAACAGCAACATACAGCATGTTTTCAAACGCTCATGGTCATCACCGAACACTTCTTTGCCAAGTTTCGATCCTCCTCCGCTGAGGAGAAAATCGCCCAGGTCTCATTGAACCAAATTTGCTCCTCAGGTGGGTTCCGTAGCATCATGGCATCAGGGCAGCCCAATCATCCCAATCCAACATCCTCCATGTTTGATGGTTGCTCCGTTGCTCCTGAAGGCTTTCTGGTACATGTAAAGCACTCACCACCTTCTGCAACCTGCAGGATTGATGATGGTTAAACGGTTACCACCACCAGGGATGGGTAAAAGGGCACCAACTAAACATGACATGCAATGTCGTGCAATTCCAAGGCCAAAGGTGTTGAAAACGACTTCAACTCAGCTCTTCCCCGACCCTTCTCCAAATAAATCCACCGGACCTTTCTTCAAAGGGTCGAATGAATTGTCGTCGCAGCATCAGCAAGGGCGACAAACTTACATGCCATCCTTGACAAGGCAGCTTGGATATTTTTGGCCCCTCCATCTTTAGCAAGCAGCAAAGTAAGGTGAGAACAATATTCACTTATCTACGTACATCAAGTTAACCTTCCTGACTCAAAGCTGGACGGTCCATTTCCAGTTGACCGATTCCACCTCGAAAACCCCTCAACACTCACATGCTGCTGTGGTTCCTGCTCCCTCCTGGCGAGGCAAATTTCAAGCCGACCACAGAAACAGATCTGGGCAGACCGGCAGACCAGAGATCAATCAAGATATGACATATAGATTCAAAAACATGCGGGACCTTGCCTCACAAATGTCATCCCATATTTCACCAGAGCTTCATTTGACACAAAATGTCACAAGTCATCCTGCCCAATTTATGGCCTGACAAATTCACAAAGAGTATCAAAGAGTATAAGGTCTCAAACATCATCAAACATCAAACATCAAACATCAATTCAATGTCAAACGCTTAACATTGAAATTTTCTCCAAGAAACCCGCTCCTGTGCCACGATGCTGGCATCACCAGCACCCAAGCGCTTCAGTAATGCCACAGCTGCATCGGCCATAGCCATCCACGTGGATCTTGGCCGAAACAGGACAGCCATGGAAGGGATGTGTGGCACATCCATGGTCCATGGGCCTTCAAATGCATAATAAATTGGAGCAAATGGTCAAATGGTTGGATGAATCTAAATCATATCATATAATTATATATATTATGTATGCATCCCTCTTGGGAGGGAGGGAGAGAAGTGATTTAGTAGACAAATGAAATATCTCTGCTTCATAATTCAATGACTGTAACACTTGGCAGGGTACACCGAAGTGTTAGTTGCTATGTGTAGATGTTAAGTGATTTTGAAGTTCAGTAAGGTTGAACGGCATGGACGGACAGGTTCCATCTGCAGTTCAGGAGCGTTGGCTTCACAGGAAGAAACACCTAGGCGCCAATGGGTTTTCTTTGGGTTCATCCCTTCCACAAAAAACAGTGCAAAGGGCACGGCCTTTCAAAGGACACAAACAGAAAGGCTGCATTTCTTCACTTTTGCTGGCCCTGTCGGAGAGATTGGATGCTCCAAGTTAGTGATAGTCATCACTTCATGTTGTTCGTGGTCGCAAAAAGGGACATATTATCAACATCTTTGTGATATTGTCACTATATCTGTTTCATTACTTAAAAATGTGGACTCTGTTAGTATTTGCTGAAAATACCAACCGAGTCACCAAAGTGGGATAGTTTCCCTCCACATGGGGCACGCGGCGTGTGCGACCCCCATGTGCTTTGGGATCTTCCGCACGCGCAAAAAGGCCTTGCAAAGCACTGGGCACCTGCGATGCCAAGCGCTTTGGTTCAGTGAAAAATGGTTCCCTCCAAGGTGAGTCTCCTTTAAAGGCAGGGAGACTTTACCACACTTCCAATGATTATGGGAAGAAAAGGTAACATGTTCCTACAGTAAAAAGAAGTGTGTTCTTCACCTCCATGGTTCATGGTAGCACAAACTCCATGATTTATCACCTCCAAACGCCGACGCTTCGGAGAGCCATGGGAACTGCTTGAGCTGCTCGCCATGGAGCGGTGGATTTATGTCCGTGGCGATAGAGCCGCCACAAGCGATAGATGCGATGAGGAAAAAGAAGCATCACCCAATTTTCGTTCAAAAAACAACAAAAGTATACACAAAAAGCGACATGCTTGATGGATAAGATTGAATTGTTGATTAAAGCCATTGCTGTAAATTTGTGACTTCCAAAAAACATGGCGTAAAAAATTCCAACAATGCTACCAACGTCCAACACATGGATAGCACGCCGTTAAGCCATCTCTCTCTCTCTCAGATTTGTCGGTGATTCAAACGGGCTTCGGTTGCATCAAACCCAGCAATTGACAATCAGCAACCTCCGGTTAACAAAAAAACACAATGAGTCATTGAGTTGACATCTTTAAAGCTCTCTTTATAGATCGCTTTGGAAACCCCAAAGTGTATTTTTCAGCTTCCAAGCTATATCATATATAGCAGCTAGGCTAGCACTTCGTTAAACGTGTGGGGGGGGACGCCAAAAATTTGTGCCTCCTCATCCTTTGAGGCTGTTGCTATTGCCCGAGATCCGGCCTCAGCTTTGATCCCAGGTTTTCACTTCGAAGTTTTTCACGCCTCGAAACTCGAAACCCTCCGAGGCGCCACACATGCGGAGACCATGCCCTTCGTTTGGGCTGGCTGGGCACCGCTAAGCCAGGAAGGCCTGAAGGTTACCAACGACGATGAACGGAATCCCCTGATGTGATACCTCGATACAAAGCTATCGAATTCCAAAATTTGAAGAAAACCTGACGCCTGACAATCAATGATATCTGCAGTACATCTATTAAATGATATCTAGACTTCTAAACAATATCCATTCTTGATTACCATATCCATAACCATCCTCAACAAGTTGCGCCCCACCTGCTGGCCGTATCATTCCCGGTTGAGGAAAGCCGGGCCGCAGTTGCAGCGCCGGCTGCGGGAAGCCGGGCCGCACTAAACCGGCGGCCACGGCCGCGGGATTGGGAAAGGCCTCGCGAAGAAGTCGGTTACCTTTTGAGGTCCTGGGCCTTGATGATATCTGACAAAATGTCTCAATGATATATTTTGTATTTTGTGTGTTGGTGTCTATAGTCAAAACCATTCATAAATGCAATGCTATGATCTGACATCTGTCAATATCACTTATCTTGCCCTCTGGCTATGGCTAAGTTGTTAAGCCAAGTCTGTAGTCAAGTGTCACGTGACCCAAGGGTCAACCCCCCCCGTCGCAGCGGAGGCGCACCGCCATGTGCTGGTTGGGATTTACCGGCGGCGGCGGCATACCTACACCCGCCGGCGCAGGGCGCAGATTTCGGGCCTGGCACATGGCGGAGGCATGTTACGGTGTTGGATGGGGTGGAGCTTGTGACAGGCTGTGTGCATATATATAAATATATATACATTTATTTATTTATTTGTTTATTTATTTATTTATTTAGTAATTTAGTTCCATAAATACATACTCAAAGCATCTTAAAGGGAGATACGTGCACAGATCATACACTTACAAAAAATACGGTATATATATGATATATGCGGTATGCGTCTGTCTACATGATAGATGGTACACATGATCCATCATACCTACAACTGTGGCACATACGTTAGGTGACTGCATATTCAGCATCTAGTTACCCTCAGCCACGGAGCCACTTCGGTTGTTCCGCCATGTCTTCTGACATTCACAGCCTGAGGTTTGCCATCGGGCGCCCGGAAGAGCTCAAAGCTCATAGTGGTCCCTGCTAGGTCTGAAGTCCTCGTGACCAAGAAAAACCGGTTGCAAAATCTCAAAACCGAGCCATGCTGCAATTCAGACCTGTGGCAGGAGAGTGCGGGCCCGGCTCGGCTTGGGTCTTAAATTAGTATAGTTTCATGGACCATCTCCACGGGGGATTTCTGTTTACTTCCTGGATTCATCCCCATCTTTTTCAGATTCGGGACTTTGTTTATAGGAAACACAAGTGGTCCTGTATTCCGCAGCCACGGTTTCCTTTGCAAACCAAATGTCCTGCCATGGGACCCATGAAAAAACCCAATCTCGACCCAACCAAATGCCCGAGCATTTCCAAAATCAGCCAAATAAGCTGACGGCAAGTTTAGACATGAATAGTTTCCATTGCTAGTAACCCCTTCAGCAGGCAAGAGGACCAAATGGCCTTTGGACTCAAGCCCTCTTAGCAATTTCTCTTAATCCAAAGGCCAACACAGAAGGACTGGTGGGGCCATACCGGGGAGCCTCTGAACCCTTCCCCGGACCCAAGCAACTGTTTCCTGCGAAATGTCAGGATGAATCATGAACCTTGCAGGTAGGGCTAGGGACCCTACTAAGGCTAGGGTAGGGGGCTGGAAGTTTGCCAACAGTAACTTTCAGGATGCGTAACAAAGCAGATGCATGTTTTTACTCAGGATCGGATCTTACAGCAACAAGATTGTATGCTGTCGATTCCCTACCCCATTCATCCCTTAGAAGTTTCATGGATCCATTCTTGGGATACCTATGGATACATGATATCCATCCATCCCATTTTTTGGAAAGTCTCAACTTACCCACCATTTTCCCGGTGCGAATTTGGGAAGCCCCAACCCAAAGCCCTTCACAGCACTGTAGCTCTTCACGGTGCCAATCAGCACATTCGCGGATCCGAGACCAGCTCCGTATCCACCTGGATGATGATCGAATCGATGGATACCACCGTGGTCATCTTCGATTTTTTTAATGATTTTTTCAGATAGCTGCATGTATTTTTTTTTGGGTGTGGGGGGGGGGGGTGGTATATCCCAACCAACAGATCCCATCTTCCGCGAGCGTCTTCCCCATCGCCTCCACCTCCCTTGCCCCAAGCAGCCCACATGGCTGCAGCCGCGGCACCTTGACAAGGCAGCAACGTGAACAAAACCCTAACATTGACATCCCCTATGGGAAATCCTGGTTGGTTCAGGATGAAACGGATCCTTATTTCATGGCGTATCCAATAATCCCTATATCACTGCGTTGTTTCTGATCCCCAGGGTGAACAGGTCACTGCTCAAGTCGTAACAACTAAGTGCTGAACAGGGAGACTCCTCCCATCCCCATTCACCTGAACAGATGTTTTTAAACAGAACATACCCCAATGGAGCCATCGCAAGGTACACGAAAAAACAACGCCATACCGGGCCATACCCCGCCTCCCCAGCCATCACCTCAGTGTTTCGAATCTTGCTTCACCGTTGGAAACCTAACATCAACCCATCAACCCTCCAAAAATAAAAACCTCAACTCAGGATCAACTCCAGATTTTTTCAAAAACCTGAAAAATGACGGGCCATGTTTCACTGAAAAAGATCAACATTTTGGACATCTCTTCCGGGTGAAAACCCACGACATCTTGCAGTGGCGCTGACTTAAAAAAAAAGATCAACAAAAAACATGATTTTTTTCCGGGGGAATTTTTTTGTTCCTCCTAAAATCTCGTGTTTTTTGTTGAAAATCTCGGGCCATTTCCCGTCGTCAAATGGGATCCCACACCTCCCCAGCCTGGAGCCCATTGCTGTGGAGCCCATTGGGAATGCACAGGCGCATGCCTCAAGGCTTCAAAGAAACAAATGGATCCGGTGCAAAATCATCTGCTCTGTTTTGCATCCTTAGGATCCTTAGGCTTTCAATGAGGTTTTTCAGGTTTTTGGTTGTTGTTTTCGATTCTGGAAAATTGAGAAATGTTTGAAGTTGCGAGTTGCGAACGAAAAAACACATGTTCAAAGCAGAAGAGCACTTTCATCATGCTCGGATTTCCAGTTCTTCAGGATTCCACGGTCTCACTGGAGCAGGTGTCGGCGTGGCTGTGAAACCTGTGGAACCGTCAAGCGTCAAGCTTTACGATGCCTTTCATCAAGGTTCTCCGGTGTTTTTTATTCCTTCTTCATGTTAGGTGAATTGCATGGTCACATATAATATTCCTATTTGAAACTAGCAGCAACTGGAGTACTTATATAATAAGCCACATCTTCTTTAAGATACCGTAGATTCCTACAAGTATAGAAAAAATGCATCTACCTAAATACGAGCATATCAACATGTATATAAATTTACAGAGACATATTATATATATACATATCAATTTTATATCTACATGACCTGCCTCTACATCCCCCCCCCCCAGAAAAAAAAATCTACCTTTCCACCAACCAAACGGAGGCGCCTAACCGTGGAGGAATGGTGGCCGAAGAGGTGCTGGGTGCCGTGGGTGGCACCACCCGAGGTGCCTCAGGCTGTGGCGCATCGGAGAACCTCAGCGCGGGGTCGGGGAGTTGGGGGGAGGAGGAGGTAGATCCTCTGATATGGAAACAAATATCATACACCCTGGGATTCCAACCACCATTAAAAACAATGGGTGTTAATATAACCACCATTGCTTACCTAAAGGGTTTTAACCATGGAAATTGGGTCAACCATTATTTTACCCTCCTGGGAACGATCACATATCCCACCTATGGAAAAGGAAAATCATCGGGACCCAGCTACCTTGAAGTGGGATATGTTAGTTCCCTGGAGGGTATCATAATGTCATAATATGATAATATAGTTATAATATAACTCCCAGATTTTTTTCAGATAGATAGCCACCTTTTCCAGAGCATCATTTTGGGTATCTATGTTAGTTTTCAGGGGAGGATATTCGTACACTTATCATAAAGATGATTTTGGGGGATTCCACTCTATATGGTAAGGGGCATGACATCCCCCTTTTATATCTTGTGTTGATTCGAAAATGGGATTGACAGTTCAAAGTTCTCCATATCCAGCCATTATCAGTACAGTTAATGTGCCATTCCAGAAAAAAAAGAAGTCTATTTATGTAAATGATTTTGAATCACGACAAAAAGGTGTATTACCATAATATCCAGGCCATAAGGGTATGATGTTGAAAACCCAACCCAAAAGACAAAGAACATATAGACATATAGCAAATTCTGTATCTGAAATCCAAATGACAAAAAGATGTACTTGGCCCTTTTGGGGCATGGTTCAGTGACCATTTGCACAGGTTAAGTGGCGTCCAACTAGGGAAACAAAAAAAAATCAAACACTTGGCAGCCTGAAATTGACATTCCTATCATCTTTCAGTAGATTTTCTTCCAATCTTCATGGATTAGGATTTTCCCTCCCAAAAAATATCCTAAAAAAATCATCTTCGCGCCATCAACACCCGGGAAGATGACTTCCTTGCGCTGAGCAACGTGAAACGCCTTGGCCTCGACAGTTCCGCCCCATCGGCCATGGCAACCGATGCCTAAGGCCAAAAGGGTCCCGGTAGTTTGGATATTTGGGATCACCGATCCCATGAAAGTGGTTGTTACTTAGGAAAACCCTTTAGAATCCCAAATCCACCAAGCCATACTCAGTGTACTTCAAACTTGTCTTACCGTCATACCGGTAGTTGAGAGCAACGCCAGGATAAGACAACTAAGAATGTGAGGGTTTTTGTATCAGCTGTTTTGAGTTCCTACAAGTGGGAGAAAAGATCCGCACACAGTACCGATGAAAAAGGCTGATTGACCAGTTAGGATTGACCAATGATTGGATGGCCATCCATACGGTTGATGGACAAAATCCGGCATCGGATATCTACCCGGTATACCGTATCTTTAAAGACTCACCCCAGCATCATCTGCAGGTTTTTTTTGGGGGAAAAGGGGGGGGGGATAAATTGAAAAATTGGAAATCAGAATCGTAATTGGAATCACTTGGAGTTTGGGTTTAAGATGGCCACTCCAGCAGGCAATTCTGCATTACTGCTGTGTCAGTTGAAAGGGATCATTGTTTCGTCAGGTGACGGTGCGCCACATTGACGTATCACCACCGAAATGGTAAGGTCATCCTTCGTAACAATTAATCAAGATAGAAGGATGGCAAGCTTTCTGGCTTTTCGGAGGGCTTGATGTGCCAAACAGCTTGGGGTTGTATTTTGTGAATCCGGTGCCCCGCAAGAACGAAATGAATGAGAAGTGATAAGGCTTATAAGGCTGTGCATCTGGCTACCCTACCACCATGGCACTGGAAAAGTGTTCCCAGCCCATACCCAGCCTCGAGGGCACTCTGGCTCCCCTCCAACACTGGAGCCAAAACATTGCAGGATTCGATTCGGCTCATCCAACAGTAGGAACGGAACCTTGGCAACCCGTGCCATCCCTCAGATCTGGCGGCAAGAGAAGCTAAGATGAAGCTATCCGGAGAACCAAACTCTTCCCCTTGCCCTTTCTGCCAATGAGGAGTCTATAAGCAAAGCATGGGTTTGCAGACCTGTGCAATTAACTACACGCGTGACGTGGCCACTGACCGGCAAGCACCAATGGATGATTGGTCAGCTCCCATCGGTCGGCCTGTGGGGTCGATGTCATTTACCCCTTGGCAAATGGCATCTCGGCTGAGGTCCGAACTTCAATCCCCTCGTGACAGTTTTTTGTTGTTAAAAAAAGGTGTCCTAATTGTTGGTTGATGATTTTTTTAATGTCTCCTCTAAAATGTTGTGTTTGTTTTCGTTTAATTGCTCGTTGTTCATGTTGTTTTTGTTTAATATGTTTCTGCTAGGGGTTTGTAGGCTTTTTGTTTTTTTTGTTGATCCTTTTGATGATGTTTCTCTAAGTTTCCATGCAATTGAGTTTCATGCTGTTTTTGGTTGATCTTTTTGTTTCACAAAGTTTCTGTCAGTAAAGTGTTTTTTTTTGCTGATGCTGTTTTAATGCTGTTATATGTAGAATCGTAAACCACGGGAATTGAGAAATCTGGATGAGTAGATTCTCAGCCGCCTAGGCAAAAAGCGATCCCTGTTTATCAGAATCTCTCCCTGGCGCTTGCTTGTGTCTCTTGGGGTTGGCGGGTGAGCCCCAAGCATTTCAGAAATTGTACGCACGTCAAACTGTAGTTATGACGTTGTGATACACAGCGATGCACATGGCATATGGTAAATATGGTATCTGACCAGGTTGCCTCCACCGAAGGGTTTCTATGGCAATTCATCTTGCAAATCCTCCAGTGAGAGATTCCAATCAAAGTTAGTTTCAAGTTTTTCCGACTCCAAATTGATCTCTGGAGATTCATGGCACCAAACGTGCCAACATGATCTCTGGGGATCAACACCAGGTGGCCTGTCAAATGAACCAACTTTGAAATCTACACAGAATAGCACAATGATACACCGAGGAAGCGTCCAAATCATGAATCATGAGGATGCTGGAAAGGCTTTATATAATCATCTTTAAGCAAAGACATCAACGTCCTGTCTCAAACTGATCCATGTCAATAAGTCTCGACTGCTCCTCATATCTGCAGGTCCATGGCTGCTGTACAAGTTTTGCCATGCTAGGAGACCTTGCCTCTAGAAAAAGTCTTTTGAAGGGTCCTGAAAAATAACGACCAAGACCCATGGATTGACAAGTGCAAAAAACAAAAGGAGTGCAGCTGATGCTCTCCGACTTAGAATCTGAAAGATCTGAAAGGCTTATGCCTTTGTTGGTTGAGCAGGTTCAAAAACTATCCCATGGACACTGTTGCTTGCAGTTGTGCTGGGCTGCATCTTGTGTTTTTTTTCCAGGTGTTTTTTTAGCAACATTCAAATTCCAATTCGGGCAATTCGCAGCCTTCAGATTGGCTTCCACGGAGGGAGCCGCACTCAGCCACGCAGAAATGGATGTGTTAATGCTTTACTGGCATCACTCGGTCGCCTCTCTGGGGACATATCCAACAACCAGCGACAAAAGTCTTTCGTCTCCTCACGGGAAGTGGCTGGAAATGGTTTGCTGGGATATGATGCGTAGGGGGAGGGAGATGGAGATGGATTCACACCCCCATGATCTTTCGGATCAATAATTGTTTTTTGAAATTTAGGGACATGTGATATATTTCACATATTTTCACATCATGTTATATCTCATGGGCACGTTTTTTTTTCCTAAAGGAAAGAATGCTGGTTATTCCACAAAGCATGACTGTCAGGTATCACAACCGTCAAATGCGACGGTTGAATCTTCATTCCCAAGCAGCAGCGTGACATTGCCATGCCTGGTGCTTTTCTGGCCATGAAATTTGAGCACTGCGCAGGCGCCGGGCAATTTCCAGCATCTTTGGTGAAGCCACGAAGTTTTCACCCGGTTGGTCATCCTCAGGTGTCAGGGGTCGGCTGTGGCTGGCGGCCAGGTTGATGGATGCTCCCCCTATGTGCCAAGCATCAAAGATCTTGCAAGAGAATGGGAAGCGGCCAAAGCAAAGGGCAAAGCACACGACCCCAACCTGGGAAAACTGGGAGTGTCAATGATTGACTCATGCATTAAAGATAGAAAATATCATGAAATATCCTTACCTGTTAACTTCGTTTCCTCATTTCCCCTGGCACCCAATGCTATCCATCCCCCTTGGCACCAACAGTGAGATTCGTTGTTTCAACTTTGCGAAGGCTTTGATTGGAGCCCAAAAAAAAAAGCACCAAGCCCATCTTTGGGGCTTGGTTCACACGCCACTCTGACAGCTCACTAGGATGCCTCCACAGGACAAAGTCTGAAGTGGAAGTTGTTCTAGAGGCGCCAGGCTATGTGAAAACCGTCCTTCCAAAATGAAGCTTTTGAGATCACTTGGAAATCTGACCCTTTCTAAGCTCTGATTGAAGTGTTCACCCAAGGTTAGGCTTTGAAGACTGGCAGGCCAGTTTACTCCTTCAAGGCCTTGGTTGAAGGCGTAGCCGAACGTCAAATTTTGTAGCTTGCTTGGCAAGTCTACGCGTTGCAAAGGCTGGTTGAAATTGCGTCCAAAAGTCATGTTCCGGAGATTTCTGGGTAGCTGCACTCCTTCCAGGCTTTGGTTGAAACGAAAGCCAAAGGTCAAGGATTCAAGACCACTTGGCAAATTCACACCATCAAGATGTTTATTGAAATTCTCACCTAAGGTCACACTTCGAAGGGTCATTGGAAAATTCATGACCTCAAGGCTCCTATTAAATTCAAATCCAAATGTCAAGCTTCGAAGTCGTTGTGGTAACACCATGTCACCATCACCTAAACCTCGGCCACCCAGCGTCAAGTCTTCCAGCTGCTCCGGCAGGGTGACGGAATTTAAGTTGCAGTAGAAATCAATCCCCAAGGTCAAAGTCTTGAGGGCTGGTAAGGTCACACCTACCAAACTTTGATCATAAATACCTCCAAGTGTTAAACTTTGAAGGCTGGCTGGCAACTTCACATCTTTCAATGTCTGGTTGAACTTTCCATCAAAGGTTAAAGATCGAAGTCCCTTAGGCCATTCCACATCTGTCAAGCTTTGGTCAAACTTGCCATCAAACGTCAAGTTTTGCAGTCCTTGTGGTAAATGATGACTTTCCAACCGTTGATTGAACTGCATTCCCAGCTTCAAGCTTCGAAGTTCACTGGGAAGTTTCACATATTCCAAGCTCTGATCAAACATACCACCAAGACTTAAACTTTGAAGACTTGAGGGTAAGCTGACCTCTTCTAAACTCTGGTTGCAGCTAAATCCAAATTCTAAGATGTGCAACCTTGGAAATTTCACTCGTTCCAAGCTCTGATTGAATGCAGTTCCAAACGACAATCGTTGAAGACAACTTGGCCACTTCACCTTCTCGATGCACTGATTGAACTCAAAGCCAAAGGTCAAAGTCTTGAGGCCATCGGGAAAGATCACCAGATCCAAGGGACGATTAAATTGGATTCCAAATGATAAGTCCTGTAAGTTAGTGGGAAATTTCACATCTTCTAGGCTCTGATTAAAATTTCCCCCTAGCATCAAGCTTGAAAGGCTGTTTGGGAATTCAAGACCATCCAGACTGCTGTTGAATTGCCCATCCAGCACTAAACTTTGAAGTTTGCTGGGCCAAGTCATGTGCCGCAAGGTCTGTGGAATTCGACCTTCAAAGATCAAGCACTGAAGGCTTTGAGGAAGGCTGTCGGGGTAGAGGTGACACAAGGCCCCTTCCAAACGTGTAACACCTTGCAATGAGAAGGCTTGCCCCGAAGCTGTGCCTTTCATAGAACACCACGCAGAATAAATGCTAGAAGGACAAGAGATGCAACATAAGGACACATCTGGATCATCTGAATCTCTTACACCCTGCTGGATCAAAGTCTGGCTCATTTCAAGCCGTGTACCTGTTGGTGTTGCTAGAGCCACTGCGGCTCCTGGCTTGGGAGGAAGTCTTGCACAAATCATTCTGTACACTTGCCATCCCAAAAAGTCATTGGGCACTTGAAGGGTCAAGTAGTCACCATTCAAACAGAGTACCTGCAGGTTGAGTGCTGCTTCAGGCTTTTTTGGGGTGATATCAACCTCACTACATGGCAGTGGAGGATCAGGAGTCGCACAGAAGGCAAAACAAGGGCAACAATTTCGCATTGCCTGGAAGATACAGGTGAAACCCTGAGGCACCTCCACCGAATTCCTGGTTTGGGCCAGAAAAATGGTAGAATATCTACGCAAGTGACGCCAGTGATGGCAGCCAGGTGGCAGCCCCTCAATCCGATCACGTTTGTAACGGTGCCAAGGGGCAGCAAAAAGATCGGACGCCGGGGAGTATCCAGCTTCGTACGCTTCTGGTGCAATATACTGATCCTCAGCAAGGATAAAAACCAGGAGTGCACTTCCCTTCCTTCCTGGGGAATGTCAACTCAGTTCCAAGTTGGCGCCAAAAAAACAGATCCAGTTTCAGGGTTTCCATCATCATCATCATCATCATCATCATCATCATCATCATCATCGTCATCGTCATCGTCATCGTCATCGTCATCGTCATCATCATCATCATCATGTTAATCTGCACTCGGACTCCCTGAGCACCTTTTCTTCAGCCAGCTTCCTCAAAGGGTCTCAAAGTCAAATGGACGAGTCCGTGAACAGCTCGAGGATGTCACTTCAGATTTCAAGTCGGAGGAAATCGTCGTATCGAAATGATATCCAAAAAGAGAGCTGCCCATCCACAAGGGCGGAATGAGGGAGGGCCCTCAAAATCTTGCGTCATCGCACAGATGAACATCTAAAGCATGTTAATCTGCACTCGGACTCCCTGAGCACCTTTTCTTCAGCCAGCTTCCTCAAAGGGTCTCAAAGTCAAATGGACGAGTCCGTGAACAGCTCGAGGATGTCACTTCAGATTTCAAGTCGGAGGAAATCGTCGTATCGAAATGATATCCAAAAAGAGAGCTGCCCATCCACCCTTAAGCAGGAACCAGGAACGGCATGATGTGCTGATCCGCGTATCCCAGCATATGGCCCGTAGGCACCGTAGTGAAGAAAAGGCAGTCAAAACGTATTCATGAGCAAATCAAAAAGGAGAGCGGCATCTTGAATTCTTCCTTTGCTAACAGATGGAAGTTCTGCGAAGCAAGAAACAGCACCCACTTCTTGTAGATAGTGTTGTAATGTATCGATATTTCGAAGGCGCATCTTCCAAAGTAAACGAGCAATTTCTTCATCGTTTCTATAAGCCGCAATGGCTCCTCCGCTTCGTAATGAAGCTGGGGTAAGACCTGTTGAAGGGGGCACTCTGAGAAATTTCAAAATTTCATCCCACCGTTTACGGTATGATGAGTGCGACCCAGCATACAGTTTCGTCCCACTCCTAAGCTGACCAAAAGCAAAATCAAGATAACGTGAAGTCTGCAAGTTAACAATCTTACAATGCTGCACTGCTCCGATCCCTCGACGTCTTCCTTTCGGATTGCAGATTCGAAGAAAAACTGAAGCAGGATTCTCTACCACCAAATCACGAGCCAGGAGCAAGTCGCCTCGAGTGGCGTTAAGTGGCTCACCTGGCCGGCAAATTCCCTCAAACGCCAGCAAAGTGATGCCCACCCAGCGAAACCATTGCCATTGCAAACCAACTACCACCATGGCTCTAAACAGTACTAGCGGCAGGGGGGTCCTATGCTTCAGGGGCTGAATCTGCTCCCACTTACTAACAACTTGCCAAGAGGCAGAGAGGCTGCCACGACTCTGAGGAAAGGTCCTTTGAACATAGGTTATCAA
The DNA here is from genome assembly GCA_000507305.1 of Breviolum minutum Mf 1.05b.01. Lineage (NCBI taxonomy): Eukaryota > Dinophyceae > Suessiales > Symbiodiniaceae > Breviolum > Breviolum minutum. The sequence continues at coordinate 34,696 of DF240322.1, read as the reverse complement.
TTGTCTCAGGAGATAAAGGCTTTGGCCCGACTCAAAAAGATGGCACCCAAATGATTCGATTAAAAGGCTGAGTAAAGAGGGAACCCTAATCAGAGAATCAAAAGCACTAGGAGCCAACTGTAGCTCACACCAAGCACGAAAAGCCTTCCAAACTTTCTCTCCTAAAAGGGCCGTGGTCGGCTCAACTAACTGAACATCTAGCAACTGAGTAAGAGGTCTACGAACACGGCTGCCACGCCGACGTGGGCCGGGGTTGCTTGCTTCTCCTATTCTTCCATTTGTTTGCTTTGCTAGAAGGGCCACATTTAAACGCCTCCTAGCTGGAAGCAGTCCTGCATCAATCAAAATGGCATCGGCTAACCAAAAACATAACCGCTTTGGATATGCTTGGGCTGCTCGTGTCCAGGCACAACCATGAATCCTTGACCAGCCTACTAGTCGCCTATGAGTATGGAGTCGATTACAAAATGCTACTTGGCCCGCTAGATGCAAATCAGTTACAATCCGGGTACGTTTGCGCCAAGCTGTACCACAGACACAATAATCAAGGCGGAAGCAAGAAGATGCCTTACGAGGGGTCAGGAAAGCAAAATCAGGCATCCACCAAAGAAAAGAAATGTCAGGGTTCTCCACCCAGTAATGTAACGAATGCTTTCTACACAACTTCAGGATTCCAGCGAGCCAGGTGCAATGTCGATTCCCTAACTCGACTTTTTTCAACATGGCCATAGAAATTCCTTTTACGCCTTCGGGATTTCAAGACGTCCTCACTGGAGGGCGGACAGCTCGTGAAAAGGAACTGCAAAAGATAGCGGCACCTAAGGTATGAACTGCCCCAAGAGTCACAAGGCTACGAATGATGCGGTTATTGGTGGATGACATTACATCTTGTGACGGATCATCTTCTATTTCAAAAGTGACCGCCCAACCCACACCTTTTCCAACCACAGCTCTGGCTACCCCCTTTTTTCCTGAATACAAATCCACATAACCGGCAAAGGAAGGACGCCATTCGTCCGGAACATTCCATGACTTCGGAAATATGAATTGCTTTCGGGGGATCTCCTGAAGTAAAAGTTTTGCCTCAGGACTCAACATGACCGCCCCTGGTGGGATCGGGACTTCAACCTCCGCATCATGGGCAGAAAAACTATTCCTAGGTTCCGAGGTAGGAAGTGGATCACAGGTAGATTCCCCACTGCTCATACACCAGCGGTCTAGGACATGGGATGAGACAGCGGAGGCACCACCTGAGTCACCACAGGCCAAGGAATCGCTAGGAGATGATTGGCCCACATCCTCTTCAGCTACACCGGAGGTATCCACACTCTTCGTAGTTCCACTGAACTCTTCCCTGCTTGAAGCTCTTTTTGACCAACCCCATGTAGAGGTACCAAAACGACCTCTGAAACGACCCATCTTAGTCCAGTCCCACTCTTCGACATAAGGCCGACCAAGTTCCTGCAACGAAGGAAGGCCGGACATGTCCCAAGGATTGCACTTGTACTTTTCCAGCCACTTATCTAACTCTGCTAACCTGACCTCTTCTGGGCACGGAACACTTTCGTCCATCCAAGGTTCTGGCACCTTGGAAGGTTCTCTCAAAGCAGCAAAGCGAGTGGGATCGTCTCCTGGGTTGAATTCCGACGGAAGAAACCCGTTTGAGAAGGTGACCCCGCAGCCTAAATGAATTGGAAGAGACTGCTGTAGAACGGCATTCAAACCGACCGAGCTCGATCGGCCCTTTTGAAGTACCCCCAAGCCAACTTGCGAGTCTGCTAAACCAAAACAGCGAATGGGAAAACCTTCATCCAAAACAGCTGATCTCTCCGTTTCAATCATACCCACTAGTTCATCAATGTTTATATGACGACCCTCAGGGGTAGCTTTGCTCTTCACAAACTGAAATTGAAGGACTCGGGACAATTCGATCCATAGAGGATGGCTCGGTAAAGGCACCCCCTCTGGGAGCTCATCAGCCTCGGGTAGGAGACCTTTAATCCTGAGCAACGACTTTAAGGGAGACAACAACTTTGCCCAAACCGATTTTCGTAGCCGATGACGATGAATCTCGTCTTGGAGAAAAAGGGGCAGGGGAGCCTTCACCACAGCCCAACCCCAGGATGAAGCATCAGAGGCATAGACAAACCGGCTATCTTTTGTTCGAAGGAAAGTTGCGGCCAAAGGAGCCAAATTTATCAAAAGCAAGAGTTCCTCTTTCAACTCCACAGACAAACGAAGCACGTCCCGTTTATGGCCTCCTGCCTGCAAAGCAGCGTAACACACTTGCAAAAGACTAAGCATTCTTCGACGGAAAAGAAGGATTGAGGTCCATGAGCCAACGATCGTCTCAAGGAGTGAGATAGTACACACACCTAAACGAATGATGCCGATGGTGGCAAACAAAACTGGGAAGACTCGGCGAAGGGAAGCACGAACAAATCCAGAGTCTCCTTCTAAGTACGCTCCCCAAAACTCAGACTTCTTCTGGCTAAAGAATGTTTTGCCTGAGTGCGGAGTCAGTCCAAGTTCTTCAAATCGGCTAAGGGCTTTTCTGAGATCATCTTCGGCTCCAGAAGTGAGATGGCTTTGACAAGAACCCGAAACCACAAATTCGAAGCAAACGAGATCGTCGATGACGACTCCTATAATTTTTGGACCACGCGGCAAAGCTTTCGTCATGGACATCAAATTTTCTTGGGTCAAAACACCTAATTGATAGAGGATTCCTACATGTGCAGTCTGTGCCAGTTCTACTGCACAGCAGTCCCCCATTGCTAAGGTTCGAAGGGCAAGAAATACTTTCCCTTGATGGGCCCGAATGTCATTAGTACAGCACTTAAAACCAGACACTTTGTCGACAGTGGTGCAATATAGGAGGCTATTACGAATTAGTCTCTGGTGATTCACTTCAAAGCTGTAATAAAATTCCCTCAGGTCCGTACCAGAACAGGTCAAATCTTGATTTTCTTTCAGGTGAATGTCTGTCAAATTCAAAGCTGAAGACATAGACGCCACCCAACGAGCTGGAGGAGATTCCAAAGTGTTGAATGGGCGTGAATCGAAAATTAAACGATCCTTAGAAGAATCTTTGCCGACTGCAAATAACCCTGCCTGAAGGCCGGGCAAGACTTCAGTGTCTTTCACTATCCCTAGGCGGCCTGTTTCGTCCAGCTTCTTGAATAATTTCCAAATCTCAGCTTCTTGACCAAACAACTTGACTGGAGGTGGCTCAATACGACTGTCTGATGGCGAACGAGCAGCTTCCAATGGTCTGTCAAAAATGAATTGCCCCTGTTCGTCCAGAAAAGGGGAAGGATTGAAACTAGGTCGGCCTCTGAAATCAATCCTGTCAGCAATGATCGGCTTCGCAACCACCTCTGCGGAAGATTCCAAAGACCCTACAACTTCTCCTGGACTAGAGGATTGCAGTCCAGGCGAAAACTTTCCACGTGCAGGCTTCGATAAGGCAGGTCCGCTAAGATCGGGCTGAGACTCCTCAAACAAACGCTCAACACCTGACTCGAAACTTTGCAACCGCTCAAGTGCTGCTTCAAAGTTCTCAACCTTACTAGCTGCTCTGCCTAACTGCTCTACCGAAACAGGCTCAAATTCTTTCCAAGCGGTCATGGTCGAAGATATATGTCTTACAACCCTCCACTGAATCCGATTTAGAGGCACATGCAAAACTACTTCCAAAGGGCAACAACTGGGTCGTCTCAAATGAACCCAATCCAAAGTTGCAACACACAAATTGATGGCTCGTCGGAAAGACAACTCCAACGAGTCAGAACTACCACCACTCTTCATAGCCTCAGGATACGGGAGGGGCATCGGCCAACAAACCGCCGTACTCTCTGAATTCAAAGACGTGGCTGACTTCCTGAAGAAAGATCGAAGAAAACGTGCAAAAGAACCACCCGAAGCTGAGGCAACACGAAACGAAGACAACCACCAGCTCTTCGGATGAAATGATATTGGCAACTTCGAAGATGAGCTATTGCGCCCACCTGGCAAAAAAGCAGGAGGTTCCTCACGAACTTCCTGCAAGGGATCACCACTCATTGACTGGGAGCTGAGGTCCCTTCCGGACCCTTCCCATCCTTTCCCTTCTTTCCATCCTTCTTTCCACCTCCTTTCTTCCCCTCCTCTTGATTCTGCAACTGGGGATTTTGATTTCCTCCTCGTCGACCCAGTCTGGATCTCTTTTCCACAAAATCGTCGAGTTCCCGAACCCGATACATCATCGCCTCGGCCCACACTGCCGGCCAGAGCTTCGTGTGCTGCGGTTCCAAATAGTCCGGTGGAGAATGCCTTGTGAAAGAACTGAACGGCGGGGGGTCCTCTAGGGACCCCTCCGCTGCCAGGACCCATTGTCCTCTGTCTACTGCTAGTTGATCCATCTGAGCTAACAACAGGGCTAATCTCGCCTGAGCTTCCGAAGAACGACCTTGCTTCAGCGAGTCGAGAGCTCCACAGATTCCCCAGCACATCCTCACTGTCGATGGGATGTTCGGAATTTTGGAGCGGTGCTCCAACCACCCCCGGAAAGTAGCTTGAGGAGTGCCTTGTCCGGGTGCTGCTTCTTGAGATCCAAAATCGGCAAGCATTCGTCCTTCCAAGACTTTGTACAACTCTTCTGGAGAATCTCTGAGGGCAGCACGAAGGGCACGAATCACATAGGCATGCCGCCGACTGCTGGAGGACATGCTGCTGGACGAAGACGCCTCCCCTGCTCCCAAAGAATCGTCGAAAAGATCTTCTAAAGGGCGTGATTTCTTCTTGTTGGAATGCAGCACCGAAACAATCTGAGTAAGCTTGACAAGGGCTGAAGCAACGGGATCTTTTGGATCGGAAACAGGATCCATTGCAGCAATCAACTCTGGCTCCTCTTCCTCCTCGCTTTCCCCCAGCACATCGAGTTTCTTCTTGGGAGCTTTGGCTGGCCCTGGAACATCGGGCAAACGAGGTTTCTGGGAATTCATGAGTTTCTGAAACTGCTGCAAGTGCGCCACCTCCACACCCGCAGCTAGAGCAGATTGAACCACCTGAGGATCCAGCTCGTCCAAACCAGACACGACTCGGTTTCCAGCTTTCGACGTGGGAGCTGCTTTCGAAACCTCTGGAGCTTTGGGAGCCGCCCCTTTCAAGGCTTCTTTTTGGACTAGCTGTTGCAAGGAGGTCTTCATGCTCACAATGGCTTCTTCGACTGCAGACAATCTTTTTGCAGTGGGATCGACAGCTTCTGCTGCAGGCATTCCGGACTCGGCCGACAAAAAGGTGAACTTGTCGTCCGCTAGAGCTACTAGGCCCTCTGAAAATGGAACGAACCCTTCGGACCCGTCTCGGGTGAGAAAGGGATGATCGATGGGATGATCTACAAAATGCAGGCATGACTCAAATTCAGGCTTCAAAAGGCCGACCCAAACACGAACGAAATCCTGTCCTGTGAGATCGTCACGTTGGTCAACAGAAACAGCTGAGACTTCTAAAAATACAGGTTTTGAAAGGCAATCAGGATATATCAACCTCTTAGACCTAGTCCTATGCCACACTTCGGCCGGCACAGCAATAAGCAACTGGGATGATACTTCGGTGATTATTATGGATGCAACGAACAAAGGATCGGCCTCACCAAGATCGACTTGCAAACTACCAACGGTGTAGTAAGGATCAGCCGAACCGTCTTCTTTCAGCAACGCAAATTCACGAGGGTCTTCGCCCTCCCTACCTTCGTCGTCTGCTTCTACCTCAGCTTCCATTGTTCCAATCAGCTGGCCACGTGACACCTGCTGCTCTGCAAACAATGGATCCCTCTTCTACCCCGGGAAGGCCGATAAAAACAGAATCTTTGCACTCACCTGCAACCTTTACCAACCCTGTGATCTGATGATACTTACGAGCAACAAATACAGGATCAAACAATTTGCCGTGCACCGATCGGAACACCAGATAGATAGTAGTGCCCTCAGGTAATTTCTCACGACCCGAAAGACCCCGTCGTTTTCCCAAAAGGCAGTTCCTAATCCAAGTGCCAATTTGAATGAGGGTCTGATGACGATCGGAACAAACAAGGGAACCACGATCAACAGGCAAAACTACCGACGACTCAGCAGGTGGGGAAGCCACGACCGGCCGAGTGCTCTCAGAATCCGAAGGATACACTACCTGAAAACCAGACTCACGCTCTGCTTCTAACTCCGCAACCCGGAGCTCCAATTGTTCCAACCTGGCAGTGACCAACCGCAAGTGCTCCTCGACCCGAATCTGGGCACTGCTACGACTTTCACTGGGCATCAAAGGAGCCGATACAATGGCCCAGAACGATTGCCCCCCAGCAATTGCCTACGAATAATACCTGCCCACAACTGACGAAGCAGGCAAAGGGTTTCAATGATAGGGCCCAAAAGCAACCCGATGAGGATACCACAAATTAAGGAAATCCAATCAATGTGAAATCGGGGCTTGAAATCAATCAAAGGGCAATTGCAAATAGGTTGATCAAAGATGGGTTCCTGGAGTTTCTCTGAAAGGATCTGCCAAGCAAGTGTAAAGAAGGATCCCCCTGCCGCACTGATAGCTAGAGGACTACGGGACATGTAGGAGCTTGATCCCTCAAAATCTTGCGTCATCGCACAGATGAACATCTAAAGCATTTCGGGGTACCCCTATTTTTGGAAACACCCATTTCCACAAAATTTACCCTAGATAGGACGAACTATGAGAATCTTATGAAGTATTACCTTAAACAAACAAGCCTTTAATCAGGATCTTAGAACTCAAACATCAAGCTTTACCCTTTCCTTCGAGCTGGCTGCCTTGACAAATGGGGTTGGTTGCGGGAAAAAAAAAAGATCTCATAGCAAAAACCACCACCCAGGCACCGATTTGGGATCATAATGCACAATTTGCGGTTCTGCCATGCCTGCCGCTTGTGCGCAAAGCTTGGCCATGCCATCAAAAGTCACATATTCCTCGCTGGAAATGTTGTAGACTTGACCCTTCACCGCGGGATTGCCGATACCTCATCGGTGCAGGCATTAGTTGAGAAATGAAGGTTGGTCGTTGATCCAATTGAACTGTCACACCTCGAAATTGCTGGTTGATCTTCCATGGAAAACCAAACGACCAAAATCCAACGACTCACAATTATCTTGCAATCTGAATTTTATCATATTCGTTGGCCAACAGTTCTTTCATTCAAGTTCCTTTTCTATAGNCATCATCATCATCATCATCATCATCATCATCATCATCATCATCATCATCATCATCATAATCATCATCATCATCATCATCATCATCATCATCATCATCATCATCATCATCATCATCATCATCACTCTTCCCAAACTCTCGTCCTCTCAAAAATTCCTGATGCATCTGCCAAGATGCAGAACCAACCACGAAGCTGGGATCCTAAGTGATCAAGACTCCGGCATCATGGCATCATCATCCCCCAAGGCATCAAAAGGTGGTTGGGTGTACGGTGATGTTTCCCATGAGCTAAGTAAAATGGTACCCTGAGCCTCCACACGCTACCCTCCACAGGCCATACAGTGTCAAAGTCGATGATTTTCACCTCCAACATGGGAAAACACCGACCGTGCCATCCTTTAGGTACATGGTGCCATGTTGAGATTGGTGGAGATGCTCCCTAGGTGTGCTATTATTCAAGATCATTTTTTGGCAAACCAGGTACCACAGTTCAGCGAAAACCTCACAGGCTCGGTTGCACCTTCATGCCATTATGACATGGTTGGGCCATGATGTTCTGCAGCTTAATATCTCGATGTACCAACTTCCGTCCGTGAAGCACCTGTCAGGATCAATCTTTTGTTGAGCATTTTTCAGATTTTTCCACGCAGTTTCAGCTTCCAGCAACCAAGATACGGCTAAACCCTGCAGGACGTCCTTGGTAATTTGACTCCTCAGCTGTCATGCAATTGGTTAATCCAAACATCTTATCAAAGTTCACCACCCCTTTCAAGGATCACCTAAACATGCCTAGAGCTATTCTTGGCAAAGGCTACTCCAGCCACGGTTTGAAGTCAGTACAAATGAGCCATCCCCAGGAGAAAAACTGTACATAAGTTATCAGAATATGCATCATGATTCAACTATGCCCTGTGAAACTACCCGGAAGCTCAACAGTCTTCATACCATTCTCCGCACCCATAGGTTACTGATCTCTGCCTAGACACGCAATCTGTGGACCTAAAGGTCCCTGCTGTTGCAACAGGGTGAAAAGGTCCATGCCCGGCACTAGTTCCATGACGAGATGGTAGCTATTGTCCTGACAATCCAAAAAGAAGATTTCCCTTCAAAGTCTCAAAGAGTCATTTTTCCCTTCAAGAAAATGTGTTGTCTAAACACCTTTCTTTTGACTCAAAGAATATATAATTTCCTTTTCAAGAATAGTTTCCCTCAACATTTTGGCTCCAGGATTATTTCCCATCAATTTTTTCCCCTCAAAGATGTGATTCCTTCAAAGAATATGTCACTCTCAAAAAATGGTTCCCCTCCAAAAATATACCCTCCCTGAAACTAGCATAGCCCCTGAGAAGTTGTGGTTTGGAGACGACTTTCCTTTTGGGGAGGCCTACTTTTAGGGTGGGATATTTGTTGAATGGAAGGTACTACCCTTCAAAGATTTTTGTGTATCGAAGAATGCTTACCTTCAACGCATATTTTCTCTTTCCCCTCCCAGATCTAGATCCCTCCAAGAAGATTTCCGCTGAAAGAAAGTTTCCCATCAAAAGATGTTTTTCCTTCAAAGTATATTTCCCTGAATGAATATGTTCCCTTCCATATTTTCCCTTCAAAGAATATGTTCGGCTGTGACCAAAAAACGCCGCCAAACAGGTGGAAAGAGGACGCGTCACAGAAGTTGAGAGGAGGAAACATAAAATGGACACTCAGAAAGAGCATTATTTGTATACCTTTGGCTGCCCACACCAAGAGTTACCAGCTACTTCCTAACTTCACAAGTTTCGGCCCGGATAAAAAAAAAGAACCCTTCAACAACCACAATCCCATGATATCCATCAGGTCGCTCCTTCCAATCCTTCCAGAGGTCTAAGATTTGGCATAAATTCTCATGAGGTTCCAACATTCGCAACTCGCTATTGCTTCTGAACCACTGCTCTTCCTCTTCCTTGACTGGCACAACTGGAAGCTGGTGTCCACCAATGTCCAGGTGCAGCTGGGAATCAATGTATCAAGTGCTGTGGCAAAGACACTATCCAAAACCGGGATTACAAATCTAACCAAACTCCATCAGAAGAAAATGACGGAAAAATATGGCTCAAAAGGCCATATTATTGAAACTGAAACCAACAGCAACATAGTTTTTTTCATAGCATGCGACAACTACCATCTTTTCAGGCGTACAACTACCTCCAACCGTGGTTTTATAAAGGCAAACGAAGGAACCTCTTCAACACATCAAATGGACCGCAGAAAAAACGGAACCATCTTGATGAATCTGCCAGGATGCTGAGCTCAGAAAACATCCTTTGCGAAGAGTTTTGACAACGACTTCCTTCCGATCCTCAGGAAAAACCCCACGAAAAAGCCATGGGCTCAGGGTTCACAGGGTTCACCTGATCTTCAACTTGTGTTCACCTCAAAAAGGCCCAGTTCAACCAAGACCTGGGAAGAAGAAATTCTCCCAAAACCTCCAAGTGCCGAAGGCAAGGATCGTCAGAGCCAATGCTCCGTACCAGCGAGACATGACTCCGGGCTGGCACCAAATCTTCAATGAAGACCTGGGACAAGGACATCATGTGCCGAGAATATCCAAGGACATAGGGAGGAAAACACTAAAAAGTAACGGAAAAAAAAAACATATCACACATCATGCCATCATGCCCTCTCCTAAACCAACATGACAATGGAAAATTCCATGAAATTCTGGCACTTGCATCGGATGTCTGGATGTACTACCTGCTGAACATGATTGGATTTTCGGTGCCGGGTCGCTTATTGCAGTGCAATTCAACACACATCTTCGGTCAACTTCAACAACTAGATACCCACTGGGCAATCTGGGAGCAACCCACGTACTTCTGTCGTGGCTGAAGATCTGTGTCAATCCGCCCTAGACGCTGGCGACCACCCGGACCACCAAGCACAGGATGTGCATCTCACCCGGTTGGGTAGCTGACTTTCTAACATGCAGTTTGACACACAATTTCGGTGTGAATCTCAGACTGAGCAAGGGGAGGTTGTGGGGACCGACCTGGATTCTTCAAGAGCTCTAAGAACTGTCTCACGTTCATCTTGGGAACAGCACGTCCTCCACTCAGCCGTAGAGGTCCTGGAAAGTGACCGCGGGTTGGTCTCCCATGTTGCGACTAGTCATCCTCCCCAACAAACGCACCTGATGTTTCATTTCGATTCCTCCTCTGCCGAGGACTTTTCACCTACCGACCCACCAAGGTCAGAAAAAAACATGGAATAACATCAAATATGCAAACACAGCTTGCTTGTAAAGGCTTGCACCTCTGGTGTCCCTCCCCACTCAGGCAAAGCTTGGTGCTGTCGCTGCAAGATACTGACCAATGACATCTCCTTCCATGAGTGTTAAGGTTCCATAGGATTCTAAGTGACTCATGTCCAACAAAATCTCCCAAAGAACTGAGACCACCTCAAAAGAAACGTTCGCATGTTTATTGAATTGCTTCCTTCACTTTCCAATGAAGAATAAGAAAAAAAAAAAACGCTGGAAAAACCCCTCCGTTCAGCTGTCTGCTGGGTGGGTCCTTTCCGGAGCTTTCCGCGGTGGTGGATACTCCCCCATCAAAGTTCCAAGCTTCCACTCGCCTGGTGCGTGTCTTCAGCCCTGCCTTGGAGTTTGTGATCAAAAAGGTACACATCACCAACACGGACTGTTTTCCAAGAAAAAAAACACAAGAAAAACAGGGGAAAAAAAGGATAGAAAAAGCCTATCATTTGCCTAGCAAATGATGATTTCATATGATTTTTTGTAGTGTTTCAACAACTTTTCCAGGGGAAAAATCTCAATTTTGAGGAGGTCACTGGTAAAGCCGGCAGCGTCCGAGGAGTTTGCACCTGGAGTCGACTTGGATGCATCGGAATGACCACCCTGGGTCCTGATAGTAAGAATGTTCAGAATGGTCCATATGTGGCTCAACATTTTTTGTGACTTCAGAAGCTACCCCAACAAAAATGCAGGAAGATGATACATACTGTAAATTGCAAAGATGAAGCATAAAGATGAGAAAGATGCACGAAGTAGCTACGGCCATGAGAATCAACTATATACATCCCCCCCAGATCCTACAAAGTACACCCTTTCCTTTCGCGCCATTTTCGGATCTGCTGGGTCGGAATTTAGTCGCCGCGCATGACGATATGAAACAAGATCTGATCGCTGAGGTTGAACTCTCCCAGGAAAGGGTCCCAAGCAGTCCCTCCATGGCGACTGAACTCCACCTCATTGATGTTTTCTTGTTGATGGTTTTGACGTAAAAGAACTCCATCCCAAACACCAATGCACTCCTCAGCGTTTCAAGCTTCAGAGCATAAGAGAAAAATGCAAAAGCAAGCACTAGCACATTTAGTGGGTAACTGGCCATAACTGAGCTAGGGAAAGGGATTGGAAAAAATGGAAGATAAATCAGTTTCAAACATAATTACAAATTATATATAGATGATTATATGGTATGTATATACTAATACTACTCCTTAAGGCAATTTTTCAATGTTTTCCTATACTTCTCAAACCCTTCTTTTTTAACGTCAAAGTCTCCAGTTCTGTGACCTTTCGTCCCTCTTCCGGACGGTAGAATTTGATTTCACAATGGCCACTCAGGCCCCACTGGCGGATGGCCGCACTGAAACGGCAGCTGCGACAGACCGCGGGGCGCGGACGCTGTCCGCTGGAAAACATGGCGAAGGGACTGTGCACTGGAGCAGCTCGAATCTTTGTCTGATGCCTCCAGATGTAGAGTTTTTTCCTGAGACCGGGGAGCTGAAAATGTCTACAACAACAAAAATGAGACCCTACAGATAAAGATATCTATTGTTGGAATTCACAAAGTTTTGTTGAGTTGTGATCTTGAAACAGTGGTTTGTTCCAATTTGTGGCCAAGTTCAGTAACTCAACCGACTTTGCATGCTGTAATGCTATAAAAAATCAGATAAGTTTCTGCCAGTCACTGAAATAGCTTGGCCAATCCACCTGTCTCTGCAACCATGGGATCCCCCTGTGAATACAGAATCCAACCCAGCACTGGCTCATGCCTGAATAACCTCAGCTCTGAAAGAGATCACAATGGTTTCGTGCAACATGGGCGGGCCCAGCACCAAGTGAGCTGAACTATAGGAATTGATTCAGATGAGACATCTTAAGCATCGTGCTAGTAATTCTCTTTCCAATGATCATGCAACTCTTCATGGCACCCAGTGATTCCTGTGAATCTGGACAGTACCGAGTCGCCATGCCATTCACGGCACACGGCCCTGCACGACAAAAAGCTGCGCAGCTCACAGGACTGAAGGATGGGGACCACCGTCACAGCCCCAGAAGTTGCAAACCTCAGGAGTAGAGAATGCATGTGGTAGACAAGGGAACTGTTGGAATCCACATACAGTATAGTACGATGGTATAAGTATAAGAATCAAGAATCCTCTCTCTACTCAATCCTGTGAAACCGTGTCCGTGCTATCTGACTTAAATAACAACTTTAGAAAGTCAAACTAATAATTTGTGAATTTGCTTTTCTCCACACACTCCGACATTCCCTTATCTTCATGTATCTATATATAAACAGATATCACTCCAGTTTCGTCAATTTTTGCCCCACCTTCAGCTTCACACAGTTTCAGACAAGTCACGCATCGGGTCCCGAACTGCATGCTGGGCGGTACCCCCCGGCTGACCCCACGGCCGATTCACCATGGGCCCTCGAGTCGGAGCTGCGTGCCGCGCGGGCCAGTGCCTGGGGTGCTGGCGCCGGCTTGTTGATGGACAGGCCGGGAGCATCCACGTAGGTTTCGAAGAGCTCTCCGACCTGTCGTGTTTTTTAAAAAATGATGTCAGGATGATTCTGATGCATGCCTCTGATTTATATATTTTATATCGTGATTTACCTGATTTACCCGATACATTTCCACATCAACCTAACCTGCTAATGAAGAAAGCCACCTGTCAATGAGATTTGTAGTTGTGATCTTTCTCCGGATTGCAATGAAATCCTGCTTCTAAAATGAAGAGTTTCAACATGAAGCAGACATTAAGTGCCAATTCTTTCCAAAAACTCCTGGTTCAATGACACATCTCTCATCCTCCTTGCAAATGACCCAACATCACCCCAGAAATCCACCATGCCGGGGCAACCGTGGTCACATCCCCATGTTGCAACACCAGCTCTGCTGCCAACGGTGCGCGGAGCTTGAAGGCTAAACTCACACGGCCCGTGGCACGACCCGAGGCCAGGCGATGCGGCACCGCGGGAAATTTGCCCTGCGTCAGAAACTCCAAGGTTTTCCCCGCCTCGGTGTTTGGGGGATTTCCGTCCATTTCCCAACCGACAAAATTGGGGGGTTTGGGAAAAGGGAGGGAAAAAAACGGTGACTTAAGCTACGCTGGAGTTTTTAATGCCAACAAAAAA
>DF240322.1:0-20935 GCA_000507305.1 Breviolum minutum Mf 1.05b.01 | reverse complement strand
TGTTGTTGTTGTTGTTGTTGTTGTTGTTGTTGTTGTTGTTGTTGTTGACCTGTTTTATGACAAACTCCCCCTCCCATTAAAAAAAAGAACATCTCTTCTCATCCGAGAAACATCTGGTTGAAAGGCTGGATCTGCTGCTTGCAAAGCCAGCAGAATCCCACGTGCCAAACGGTCAAAACCGCGAAAGGCCGCCTTTGCGGCACATTCGTCCTGCGTCTCGACCTGCTGTCGTTGGAGGTCGTTGGTGGGTCCCAGATGTTAGATGAAAATCATTGAACAAACGAACGACAGGAACATGATGATGGAGCCCATCTAGCGAATTCTGGTACCACCAGTGGTTGATTTTTTTGTAGTGGATTTTGTTTTAAAAGAACACTTTACCACTTGAGAACTCCAAGTGGGCGGTGAGGGAACCCTGAGGATCCACACCATGGCTTTTGACAAGTGCACACACTCCTTGCCAGGAAGCTCCATTTTCTCCGGCTCAAGTCCACACGCATTTGGCCGAAAGAATTCCTGGATGCAGAACGAAGCTTTTAAGAAAAAAACGCTGGATCCACAAAAAAACACGAGCAATGTTTTTATTACAACTACTACTACTAAAAAAAAAAAACACCCCTGCCCGGAGGGTTGCTTGAATCCTATCGCATCTTCCCTTTTTTCTCCTTCTTGGTCTGTGGATCCAGTTTCATGTAGTATCTGGCCGCCACCAAAAAGCTGGTGGCATCTGTCATGGCCGAAAACATCTGCATCCTCCAGGGCTTTGACTCCAGTTCATGTTCCAAGAGCACCACCCTCCCCTCTCGAAAAGCACCCGCAACTCCTAAGGCGGAGTGTGTTGGGTGGAGTGGTGCTGGATGCTAACCCTAGGTATACAAAACTCCCCTCTTTCATGGTTTTTTTTTTGAAACCTCAACGTTTCGAATGTTTCAAGCCATCCAAGCCAACAAGCTGAAAAGCTGAAAACAGCTGAGACTCTTTGTGCAGAATCTCGATTTTCCACATATCGCAGGGGCCTGAACAAACCATGTTCCACTTCTGGAGCACTCACACGAACAAACTTCTCCCGCCACATTTGCCGCGCCACTTACGCGGAAAGAAGGTCTTGATCCAAATCTTAGGTCAAATCATGTCAAATGCCATTGGCAGACTCTATGAAGAACTGCATTTTTGTCAAAAGAATTGTCAGGAACTGTGCTTTTGTTGATTCGCCGATCTATTATTTGCGCCACTTTTGTATCATCTTTTAGCTCTTGTAACCCATGTGGATATCAAGCTACATATAGCTATCTACATACATTACGTGTATATGCATCCTTATATACAAGTCTGGACCAGCCTCTATTTGACACTGAAATGCCATCTTGATGATCTCTCATATCATCCCAAGAACAGTACTCTAAAAAAACCAGCTATAGTCTTTTGTCACTTTAACGAACAAACTTGTGTTACTGTATGTGATCAATAATGTCCAGCACATCCTAAATGCTGGTTTTAAAAGAAATGCGTTTGCACAACAAACCTCTGCAACTCAAATGTTCACTCCTTCGTCACCTTCATCACTGGTTTTCTCCGCAGTTTTCCCCCGGTGTTTCGGCAAAAATTTGACGCCACCTCGCGCACCCGGAGCCGCGCACTGCGCGGAACCGTCGTTTGGCTCTCCGCGTCGGCCTGGCTAAATAAAAACAAGTTTACTTTTTGCACTTGATGGGAGGTTTGCTCTCCCAAAGAACCCTCAAAATAATTCACTCTCGTAGTAAATACCCTTCATTTCAGCCATCAAAACAGTATCGACCCGACTGCTGATGAGAATCGAGGCACTCCATTTGATAGAAGCCAACAGGATGGACAGCTGCCCACTTGCCATGTGAAAAATCCAAAACAATGAACACAACAACCAACAACTTGGAAAAAAGGTGGCAGATAGTGAAACAACAACTGGATTGGAACTGAAACTACCGCCTGAAATTGTGATGTCCTTCCTCTCCTCCAAACCACCCTGAAATGCCAGCCTCTAGGACTTGCCGACCGGCCTATGTGCTGAAGCACTGACATTGATGACTGATTCCCCAAAGCCATTCTCAAGAAGGAACAAAATGACAAGTTCACATAATTTTCATTAATGTTCATCACAAATTCATATCATCTTCATATCATTTTGACTCAAATATATCAAGCCAACCACAGGGGGCGAAGGCCCCGTGGCCTCGCCTGCGAGATCCGCTCCGCCAGGTCACTCGGCGGCCGCGTCGCCACGGCCGGGCGCTCCGTGCGTTCGCCCAGGAGCAGGTCCGAGGCGGCCGAGGCCCAGGTGGTGAGACGGCCCATCGCCTTTGGCATTTGGGAAATTGCCAAATCCTCCACGGAGAGAAGGGGGGGATGTTATGTAAATATGTATATAGATATTTTATATACATATATATATATATTTACCGGATGTACAGCGTATATACAGTATCAATGAAAATTTACAAGTCTTCATATATTTTCAGATGTTTTGAGGGGAAAACGGCCCTGTCCATCATTTTTCGTCAGCCTATGAAATTTCCTTCCCACTCCAAGAAGCCACACCATGACACCAGTGGTGGCTCATCAGCTTCAAAGTGTCAACAACTTTTTGTGGATCTGATTTCTCGGGAGGTTTTTTGTCTGTCATCTGGAGTTCGTTTTGGGAGCCAAAGAAATCCCCAGGATTTGTTTGTTCAAATAAAATTCTAAGACCCGGCAGATCCGGCTGTGCTAATGTTGCTGCGATCTGCAACTGCCAAATGAGTGACCACATTGATACCAAGCAATACAAAGCATTCTAAAACGGAGCCCATATGGCTATCATCTGGAAGCCAACAGGATGTCAAAGTCTCTCTTTCCACTACCATTTTAGGAGATATCCCAACATGTCACGACGAAAACCTCCTTGCAAAGGCTGAAAGGGCACTGTTTAGCACCATATTTTGATGGCCTACGCTGTCGAACTCGCAACTCCATGGCTCTTGTTGGCCCGGGTTGGGGGGCCCAAACTGCACAGCCCAACCGCAAAATCATTCGAAACTATTCGGCCCCGGCTCCCCGCAGCTTCAGACCCCTCAGCAGGGTGACAACAGGAAGTCATTCAAGCCCTGAGATCTCGAAACCTGTGGACCCTTGAGCTCCCTCACGATGGTCGGGAACTGGAGAGCACATTTTCAACCTTCCCACATTTTTTCATCCAAACTGGTTCTTGAAAGTCTGGGAAATCCTCTGATGGAAAGGAATTCTTCTTCCGCCTTACGTTACTTGGGTATAATATCAATAATGGTATCATAAGGTTATGTATCTCTATATATAGTACCTTAGTATCCCACTTACTTGGTTAGCATCTTACTCACTCTTATAAGATTGATGGGTTCGGGGGTAGTATCCGGGCTTATCACCAACCAACACACACGACATCAGCACCCCGAACTCAGAACCTCAGAGGATTCGGAGGTCAACTCCTGGAAGGGTCTGGTACTGAAACGTGGGTTGGGAAACACGGTGGGATTGAATATATAAGTATATGGTATATCTATTTATATATACCTAGGAATTACCTAGGTATATCAGTGATCCAAGTGTGTTAAAAGCATTTAAAAGCAACACTTTTGGGGATGTGAAGCTGCAGGAAGCTGCAGTTGCCACAGTTGCCACAACTTCAGCATTGTACATCCTGCCTCTGGAGCAAGGCTACGCAGCAGCACCCCAATCTCAGTGCCAAAGTTGGCAAAGGACTTGTGGGTGTTCCTGACAGCAAGGGATTTTGAGGGAGATGGGAGAAGGCGACAATAGCATCAACCATCATCAACCATGATTTGAATCATGACTTCCTTAGTGATGCTACATGTTTTCCTTGGGCACCCGCACCGAAAGATCTGGATCGCAGCATTCACATGCGAAAAAACAGAGATCCCATCAAGGGACAAAGCCTCGGATTGATCATCCAGGGGCCATCCTATCAACTAACCTAACTAACCATAATCAGCCATGTAAACAAGAACCAACCGTCAAATTAGGCCTCACCAGGTATGTAGTCTATCTTCCCCGTCTTCAGGCGCTGCATGGCACCACTGAACCTCTTCAACAGCTGCGTGTTCTTGAAGACTACGTGACTAGATGTCGTGTCTAAGTGAATATATATATATATATATATCAATGATTTCCCTCATTCTCATTTGTCCAACGAATTCAACATCGTAGGTCCAAGCACTGATAAGGTCTTGGGGCCATGAAGGAGTAAATTCTTTGGAAAATCTGCAGCCCTTCAGAGAGGTGCCAAAGAGCCATCCGGAATTTTGCGCATGTTTTTTCTTCCTTGGCTTTCGGGGTTTGATGCTTAAAAGGAAATTGGTCCCCAACGATTTAACCCACAAACTGCACCTCTGTTTGGCCTCATCCACCTCCGAGCAAGCCTCACCAATTCAGGTGCACTTGTCAATTGCACTTCAAAACATAAGCACTTCTTTACACAAGTAAGAACTATTTTGGGAAACAAATATCCAGCAAATGATTGTCCAACACCAGTACTCAGGACTCAGTATCTACCTTGGTTACCAATATGTTTCCATGCCTCGAAGATCTTCAAAGTGGGCGTTTCCAGCCACTCAGCCAGTTTGGTTAAAGCTTCCTTTTGTGCGAGCTTCAGTTTCACAGGAATCCCATGGAATCCCCACAAGGAAAACAGGCTCAAAAGTCGGGAGCAAAACTGGCTATTGGAGTGAAGTCTTAGGAAGCCATGACTCGGCATCATCGTCATCTTTGGAAGGCTTCGAAGTCAGAAAAAAGAAATTGAAGGCACATGAAACATCTCTGCGAGAAACAAAATTTCCAAGGTATCTCTTTGATGTGGAGGTCCTTCATTCCCGAGTTCGTTCTCAACACCATAAGGGCCTCGGCTGAAAAAAGACATCTCATCTTGGAGTCTCTCTCTGCTAGCTGTTTGTTCCAAGTCCCAAACGACGATTTCTTCCCAAACTTTCTTCTCCAACTCAGGCATTTCTTCTCCCAAACCACATTTCGCGTCAAAGCCTTGCGCAAGATTTCTCGAAAATGGGTCTTGTTATGAGAGGTGGGAGGAGGTTTCTTTTAAACCCATGATTTGCAAGATGATTGTGTTGTTTTAATAGCCATATATTATTTGTTCAATGCCTATCCAGCTTATGCTGTTTATACAGTCTATATCTCATTTGATTTGCATCAGAATTTTGGACTCAAATTATGCAACACTTGCCGCATGCCCAGCCTTTCATGATGCCAAGGAACACCCTGTAGGAAAAGCCATCGCCCTGTACAAGAGCAGCTGTTTGAGATCTTCCAAACTCAGTTGAGTTACACTGATGCATTAAACTCAGCCTTTTCCTCCATGTCGTGAAGGCCTTTCTTCACCCTAAACAAAGTGCCGTGCAATGCATCTGCTTGGCACCTTCTCCCCTTCCTCGCCATTGAGGTTCACAGCTATAAGTCTGGGGTTCTCTCCAACCTGTCAGCTGAGCTTCACCAAATGAAGCAGTTCAATTGCCATACGGAGCCAACAGAAGGTCGCAACGCCTTTGCGAAATGTATTCAAATGTTATCTCTTTCTCTCCAGTCTGGTCTAAACCACAAGTTGATGCAAAAAAAAACAAGTTCACGGGTTCCGGGATGACTTGAAGAAGACCGCTACATGACCAACATCAAACGATATGTCAGTAGCAGCTCAGCTCAGGCTGCACTTTTTCACCGAAGGCTAGCCATCTGCTCGCAAAGGACGACCCCAATTTCTGTCCCTATAGAGCTAGATGGGTCTGGCGGTGTAACTATGTCTCATCAATCTCATCAATCTCTTCACATCAATCAGGTATCGCTCACAGTGGAAGTGCTTCTTTGGCCCGGCCCGATGGTCTCGTGGAAGGCCATGGCCCGCTGCCTGGCCGGCGTCACGCGCGGCAGCCGTGAGGGCAAGCTGCTGATGCTCACGGACTCCAGGCTGCGGAAGCGCGACAGGGCCACGTAGAGCTGAGCTGGTTCCTTGGGCAACAGCCATGTGCGACCATAGAACCCATGCTCATTAGCATGCAAAATAACCAACATCAACCATGTATCCTTCTTGTTTATTCAAAAAAACATCAAAAACGTACATTGGGTTTGTTGGATTCATTTTTTCACCTACTACCCACAGACTTTCACACATTCTAAGTGGTACAAGACTTTGTCCATGAACCAAATGAATGGCACAACAGTTTTGCGGATGAATCTTGCAATAGTTTCGGGTCAGTTTGGGTCCGCCATGTGTTTGAGAAGTCTTCACTCACGAAGATAAATTTCATGAAACACGGTAAACATTGCATCAAGTTTTTTGTTTTTCTCCCCTCACGCCTTTTTGCCGCGATAGGGTCTCGGGCAGCTGTTTTACTGGGCAGCTTCCAGGCATTGGGTCGACATTGGCATTTACTCTCCCAGTACAGAGCTGAGATGAGATTTTTTTAGAACTGAGCTGATAACGATGATGGATGGGGCAAGGGACTGTTCCTCATCCCCAACTTGGGAGACACTTTAACAACAAGAACTCACCTCGCTTTTCACTTCAAAAATCTTCAAAATGATTATATACTTCACGTGAAAAAGTGTCACCCACCATCGCTACTTCTGACTACGGCTACGGCCACAAGGGTCATCTTCAATCTTCGGCTTCAGCGACGAAAGAAGGGTCGCATTTCAGTGGTGGCTTGGCAGTGATGAAATTGCATCTCTTGTTGTAGCCTCCACCTGCCCTTGAGTTGCGACGTCAACTCTTTTGCTTCCCAAAAGATCTGTGCGCAGGAGGCTTGCACTCCAGTTTTTAACAGCGCACTCATCAAGATGTAGGTGAAGACTCCTCGTGCACGACATTCATCGATGGGAAGTTCCACGCAGAATTGATCATTGGCACATGCACTCCACAAAACAGCCTGACATCGTAGCAAGCTGAGTGCCAATGGTGAAGGCTTTTGTACCTTCCACTCTGGCAGCTCAAAGAATCGTGGCAGCACAGGGTGATGTCTTAGCTTGTCATAGTCCACGTGCCCACGGCCAATGGCTTCGAAACGATGGTCACTGGTTCGATCCAAAGGATGTCCAGCATGACAGCCATCAATGATGATGGTCACTTGAACACCGGAGGGCAACGTCGCCAGCGCTTGATGCACTTCGTAATCCCTCACGAGCCGCGGCTGCTCCTGGCCCTCAATGCAATCAGTAGGCACCAGGGCACATTCACAAAGCCGCCTGTCTGGAGACTCGTAGACAGGAACTTGTGCTCCATGCCCACAAAAAATGAAGAACAGTTGGTCACCTGCATGGCAATTAGAAACCAGCCACTTCAATCCAAGAATGACATTGTCACGGGTGGCGTTCAAGCTCTCCACAGGAACATTGCCCGCGTCATCTGCTAACAAGCGAATGTCTTTCTCATCGAAGCCACACCGGGATTGAAAGAAGCGATACCATTGCATCGCGTCGACAATTCCTGCCCTGATGGTCCCAGGCTTCTTTGGATAGTCGCAGCCAACAATCAGAGCTCGGTTGGGTCGACCATGCAAGTCCATGGGAGTTTCAACACCAAAGGCTTCGGAAACCACCATCTGTGTCGACTCAAAGACGGTGGGAAAGGAACCCGACGGAACGGTCACATGCGAAGCCATACTGGAATGCGCTTGAGGAGCCATGCGCGACATGGCTTCCGTCTCCATGAGCTGCTGCGTCGTGGTGCTCAGCTGCTGACGTAAGGATTCCAATTGACTTTGCTGCTCCTGACGTGCGCCTTGCAACGCATGGGTCACAGCCTCGGGATCTTTGAAGCCTAAATTTCGAAAGCCTTGCAGCTGCTGTTCCAAGTTTTGCCGTTGCATGCGTTCCTCACCCAGTTCCTGTCGCAAGCTGGCCACATCCTGGCGTAACCTTCCTAATTCTTCAGGCAGCGCGGTGGCATCTTGTTGTGCCATGATGGGTGAGCTCATGGAGGACACCTGTCGTTGCAGGGTTAGCACTTGATTCCGAAAGAAGTTGGCCTTTTCCTCCGTCTTGCGCAGGTCCCGTCTTAAGCGTTCCAGTTCCTGTTCCTCCGAGCGCTCCCGCTCTGTCGGTTGCGCCGTGCGCTCGCAAGGGACCATACCAAGCTGTGGCTGGTGGGCTTGTGGCTGCGCCTGTGGCTGTGGCTGTTGTGGCAGTGTTCCATGGCCCTGTTGCGGCCCTGCATTGCTCATGTGGATGTAACCTGCCGCTGGAGCACCGCCATGGTTGCCCTGGGCACTGCTGTAGACGCGACCCACGGCGCCTTCGCTACATGGCCGGCTGGGTGTAGGGCTAGACCATTGTACTGCCGCAGCTAAGGGAGCTCGCAACATCGCCATGCCTTTGTAGGGATGCTGCCTCTTTAAGAGATCTTGATGTTGCTAAAAACTTCCCAATATTAACTCAGTCTGAACCTATCCTTGTTGATATTGAGCTGTAACCTCACCCAAACTGGGATGATAGACAAACATTCTTACTTTGGTTGCAAAGTGTTTACGATATCAGTCATGCCTTTGGCTTTGCCGCTTAATCCAAATGGCTCTCAATGGACATGCAAGCTGTGTGAGTTGATGCCGTGGATTGGGAAGCAACGCTTGGCATCTGGACTCCTCAATTGATGGAGCCAGTCAAAAATTCATATCCTAACTAGTGATGTGATGGGATATTACTGAATCTTACCAGCACCTCCCGGTTTTACCTTTTATCCAACGAGTTTCAAAGATTTTGTTCAACTTCAAATCGCCAGCATCAAGGGTCAAGCCTTGAGTTTTGTGAATGGTCAATGCCCATGCCAACTTCAAAGGCACCTGTCTTCTCTCCTGCCGCGTTGAACCCGCTGTTCTTGGGACCCGCATTCTGATTGGCATGGTTTTAAAACATCAGATTTGAAGGTGGCCACCCACAACCAAAAAACAAAATAGGATACCTTCTGATCCTCTAAAAGCCGAGCTGCGTATTGGCCATGGTGGCCAAATTCACCACTCTGAACGAAAGGGGTAATGAGAACACGTTCTCTTCCTGCAAATTCAACGACTGGATACTCAACAGCATCAGCATCATCTTCCGACTTTTCGAAGGCCACCACCACACCGATACTTCCATTCACCAAGGGTGTCTCCCTGAACGTATCTGGCATAACCATCATTGGATTGAGGCTAGGTAAGCTGAAAGGCCTCTCAGCTTGAGTGCGGCATTTGTTCGGCGAGCGCTTGTTGATTAAAAGCATCACGGAGCTACCCACCTTCAACTGCAAGACCTTCTCCGTACAAAGGCTTTCGAAAGCTTTTTTCATGCCTTGGCCCAAAAGGGAAGCACAAAAAGGAGCCTTGTGGACTTTCTGGAGAAGACCGGTATTTCATGAAAATCTTCCAAAATCCCATCCAATTACCGTAATTTTCTCAAAAAAATAAACTTCCCGATTTCCTCAAAAACCAACCTTCTCAACTTCAACGTCAAAAGACCCTCAGTCTTCGATTTTTCAGTCCAATCCTTGGCCTTAAAAACACGCACTTCTCCTGGCAACTCATCCAACCGTCGTTGGTTCTCCGAGTGGGCTTCCGCATTGGTGCTGACAATCATAGGCGCAGCGGCACTGGGAGACGTAGGTGTGGCCGCCGAACGTAAGGAAGATAAGGGCAACGTTCCGTTGCGAAGTTGTTGCAGCAGTGATTGAAGTTTCTCATCCATGTGCCCTGGAGGATGTTGCTGGAGCTGGGAACTTGCAGCTTGCAATGATGGAGAGAATGGCATCTAAAACAAGGTGTAAGTGAAGCTTGCCTGCTAGAATATGTTTTGAACACAATTCTGGCCCGAGACGAAAAAACCTTGGATTCATAATGTTTGCATGAGTATGGGCAAATGATATCTACACGCATCTTCAAATATGTGCATTTATATATAGATACAAATATCATACAAATATCTGATATCTAACATTGATCTGTCTTTTTGGAATCGAATGAAACACGCCAAAAACATCCAACCTGTCCACCATTCTGACTTTGCAACTCAAAATCTCATAGATTTATTTTCCAAATTTGACAAATTAGAAGTGCACCCAAAAACACAACCCATGAAACCACCTGCATCCAACCGAGACACGGAAGTTTTGTTGCAAGGTCACATGTTGCAACTTCAGCTCTTGCCATGTAGGAGACTCAAAGGCCATGGCAGCAGCTTGCACAGGAGGCAATTGCAGGAAATCTCCCGACAGAAGCACCTGAACTCCGCCAAAGGGTTGATCCACTTGCTTCACAGAACTGACCTGAAATTCTCAGGATGACGGTGATGACGGTGATGGGCAACATGTTTGGGTGCCTATAGGAATTGGAGTAGGTCCGTTACTCTGTGGTATCAAGCTGTTTTTAGCGGAATTTCCCACCACGGATTCGGGTCCCCCCATCTAGATCATTTCCAGAAAAGTCTTCCCATCTTCCCATAGTTGCTGAAGTACACCAAGCGACCAAACGGCTAGCTCTATCCAAAAAATCGCTTGACAACATACTCACTTCATCCAGCAATAAGACTTCCAAACTGCAAAGGCGCTTGCGAACCTTTTCGTTCTTCTCAGCTCTAATCCAATCCTTCAGGGTGCGCCACAACAAAAATCCCATGGCTGACAAGAGTCAGGAGTAAACCAAAGTACTCAAGTTTGCCCCCATGGTAATCTCTCTAAAATTCACCCCAAAAATCACCCCAAAAATCCTGAAATCCACCCCCGCGTCCTGCTCAGTCTCAGCCTTTCCACAGCCCAGGAATGAATGCACAGTGCTTCCACTGATGTGAACCCCAGCTACACCTGTAGCGGCGCAAACGCCCACGGCCTCCTTCCCTCTCTGTTGGGTCAGGAGATTCACCAGTTGTCGCAGCAGGAAGCTCTTGCCCGTGCCCGGGTTTCCTTAACTTCAAGATTTGACTGGCAATTCAACATCCAAAGTTGATGGGTGGGCTTGTTGCAATACTGCAAAGCATGCAGTGTTGGTCACTTGTACATATGTATATGATGTGTACATTGTTATGCGTATACAGGTGCATGCTGCATGCATATATCTATATATACAAATATCTAGAGCTATATTATGTATGTATGTAAAAAATAATACATTATATATATATATATACAAACACGGATCAGTGCAAAGTTGATATTCTGAATATATCTGAGAATCCAGTAATAAATACATTATGACCCGCCAGCACCAAATCAAGGACTGCCCTCTGTTCACTCTGCAACTTCTCTCGGACTTCTGCTTCAAGCACTACAGGATCCACGGAATTGGTAGCTTCTTTCGATTGGACCCACCATGGTTTCTTCGGATTTTTTCGATCACCTTTTCCTGCCTTGTTATGTCGGTACCGTGTAGACAGGCTGAAGGGTTGGAAGATGCGGGCCGAAATGCTCGGGGAGGTGACCAAAACGCGGGCGCAACGCAACATGGCAGGAAATGAAGCGAGGAGCTTGAGTTGGAGAATCCCCTCAAACGAAGGTTGGTTCAGAGTGAAAGAATCACGAATCACGATGAATCACGTGCACCAACCAACTTGAAAAGGTTTGAGAACTAAATTTAAATGTAACAACCTCAACACTAATTCCGCTTACATCATACTCAAGCTGTTCCATTCTGCCACCCCTTTTGCAAGTGGTGCACATGTTCTGCCTCGTTTTCGGTGGCAACAGCCAGGTGGGTGGCATCTTCAGGTACTTGGATGCCCTTGGGGATGCTCACCTGGATGCAGGGGTCGAGTACCGTTTCCTGTAACCCCTTTGCTAACCATCCCAACCTGCAGTGGCACACCGCGCTGGGAGCATTGTTTGAAAGGATCCTCAACGTCCTTGCAACGCCAAATGCGCCCCAGAGGCCGCCTCAGAGATGTAAAAAGAACCGCACAAGCGAAGTCATCACTAACATTCAACATTCAACACACCCACGCGGCCCTTCATGGTATCCCGGCTCTGGGCGATACCAGTCGTTACCTGCGAACACAGGAGTCCAACGTCATCAGTCAAGCCGGAAGTAAAACATTCCAGGAACGTGCTGCAACCAACGTCGGACAACAAACGCTGCCTTCTGTCTCTGCCTTTGGTGGCCCTGTCACTTCCTCAAGGGAGTCCAGGCCGGAATCGATACCTGTCAAGGTATCAAAAATTTGCTGGGCATCTCCTAAAATACACCTGAGATCACCAAGTAAAGATGCACAAAAATCAACCCTGAGCTTCCTTTTTTTCTTCCAATTCCCCTTATCCCTGCTTCCCCTATCCGGGACTGGGGGTGGCACTTTGGCGAACCCCCAGGAGTGCATTATCAAAAAACCCAGGGCCTGAAATCGCACCGACAGGTTGGCTCAAAAGTCCAAATCTTCATTCGGCAGCTGGCTGTATCCACTTGCCTTTCCCCCATCTGCTACACGCCGCGATTTCTGCCGGGCTTCTGCATCTTGCCGACGTCGGGCCAAGGCAAAGGCCAATAAGCCACAGAGAAACAGCAGAAATGCGGCACCGGCCAACGCAATCGAGATGGCCTGCTCCGCATTCTTCTGCCAAAAAGGTCGCACTTTGGCCGTGCATTGCCCTGAAACGGTATCCAGCACGTATTGCATCTCTAAGGTTGGATGATGACAACTTAAACATCGCTGTCGCGACACGCAACTTACGCAGAGCTCAGGGCAACGCTTGCAACGACTCTGATGGAAGTCTGCCCAATAGCCCAAATTGCAGAAGCGCACGCAGTGACCGGCACGTACATCAAAAAGTGGCATCTCAGTACTACATTCTTGACGTGCCAAGTTCAGTTGATAATATCCAAAATGTCCACCATCGGAAGAGATCACCTTAAACCGTAGCTTCCTTTTGGTTCCCATAGGCACAGGAAATTCCAGATATTTATTGGGATATTGAAATTCACCATAGGCTTCCTCTCGAAGCCTTCGTAACGGAGGGCTCCTCAACTTTTGCGGATGTGTGTTGTCCAGTCGGGTCACGTTGTCGTTCGCGGTGAGTTTCACGGGCGCCTCGGCTTCTGCCAGGACGGTCTGCCCCTGATCCTCCAGGTGTAACTCCAACAAGCCAAACTCGCGGCGAACGTCCAGAAAGCAGCTGTAGGAACGGATGTGTGGATTGAAGCTGGGATACAAAGTGCTACCTGGCAAGAAAAAAAAATGCACATCTTGTTTTCATGTTTGTCGTTGACTTGAATTTGCCTATATCTACTTGAATTGATGCCAAAATTATTTTGATATCAAAATGTTTCACGAAGAGGTGCCAACACACAGAATCTGTCAATGGAAAATTACAATAAAGAAAATGATGGAAGTTTTGTGTGATGCTTCGACCATCAAAAATCAATTCAGCCGCCTTGTACAACCAAATGTCGAAGATCTGTTTCTTTCCCTGTGAGTCGCAGGATGGTGATGGAATAAGTTCTTGCCCTACCATGTAGCTCCACATCAAACTTGTAAAGAGTTTTTTCGCCTGGTTCCAAGGAGACCTTTCGAGAAAAGTCCGCAATGGCACGAGGTGTTTCTTGATGGCAGTCAGCATCAGGACAAAGGAAAATGTTTGTGATGATACCCCCTCCGAGTGGTGTCGCTTGCACCGCGAAGAATCGCATTTTGAAGTCCAAAGTGGCATTGTATTCTACATACTTGCGATTGAACACTGGAGTGGTATCAATCGGCTGCTGCTTATACCGTAAATACATCACATCCAACTCTGGCTCTGTGGATTCTACCACGGGCCACACCGGCACCAACACAGCTAGTGCTACGACCCTCCATGGCACCATGTTGCCCACCCACAGTGACAGTTGACTCCGTTGACTCCATGACCCTTCATTTTGAGCCTGGTGAAAACAAAAAAACAACATCTGCTAACCTCCCATCTGCTACAAAGTCATTGGTTTTTATGTTGTTCGATATACAGTACCAGTATGAATTAAACTATTAAAACCTCCAAAGAAATAACACAGATCAACGAATGGTTTTGTCACACAAAAGGCCCCTGGAAACGTTGGTTCCATTGAGGCAAGAACGTCTAAGATTGATCTCATCCGACCAAGTGGAGAATTCCTGACGCTGCCAGTCAAGGTGTAGATGGAAAGCTTCCCCGACGTTTGCCAGCCACAAAAGAAGACCATCTTCATCCTCTACAGTGGGTTTTTTGTTCCACGTGTTCTGGCATCGCAAAAAAAGTGCCTCCTTGGCCCAGTACAGGACATAGTCCAGGATCTGCCGGATTGACATTGGCAACAGATCCACGGCAGAAAACTCGCGTGCAAAAAAGTGCATCCCAGCCTGCATTTCACCATGCTCCGGCGGAAACACGGTGACTCTGCCACTCTTGACCTGGTTTTTAATCCATGTGCACTGGAAAATGGGACCATAAGAAAACATATCCACCAACCCTATCAAAAATTGTCACAAAACCTATCCCATCATCTTGTGGTTGAGGATCCCTACCCGACGCCCCGACATCGCAAAATCTTCCAGCTGCAGCTTGAAAGCCTGGAGGCGATTGACTGGAAATGGAAGGTCTTTTATCGTGCTTCACACTTCATACATTGCATGCAACAAGCATCAAATCACACAGGTCTACATCATATTGTTTATGTATATATATATATTATTGTATATCATGTATATATGGTTGAAGAGTAACCTCTGTGACGCAAACAGTGGGTACAAGTTTCTAACTACATACTTCATGCTCCAAACTGCCAGTACTTCCCACTGGAGTTCCACACTCTTTCTTGGGGATGCTCCTGGCTGAGGCCTCTCACCACAATGTTTCCTGAACAGCGCTTTGCGCAAATCAAAGGCAGGATACAACACCAGTTCGACAGGCAAAGAGCTTATCAAAGTGGTGGATTGATGATCAATCAATCCTGCATTGGTATGTTTGTCTAGGCCATAGTTCAATTTGAAATTGCCTGAACTCTCGGGTCTGCTTCTCACAAACGGGCGTCCTGTTTTGAAGTCCACGGAAGCCCGTTCCAAAAGGCGGTACCTTTGTCATGCCCCCACCAGAGTGGAAAGATGGCGCAGCAACATGCGCTGTTTCCCCCAAACATTCCCACACACAAAATAGACAAAAGCATATGAGCGTCCATCTTGTAATGCTCATGGGGGTGTATCCTATAGAAACTTCCTTTTCAGGCGTCACTTTCTCCGCTTGGTTGCCCATCTTCCAGGGCCCCTCACCCAATGGAAGCATCTTTCTGCGCGTCTTGCAAAAGCAACATATTCGTCGACCAGGCCTCTGTGCAAACCACGGCCCAGGGCCGAGGTCAAGTCGTGATTCCAAATTTTGGGCCCAACTTGAAGCTATCAATGGGAATTGGAAACCAGAAAGTGGACATCTTCCTCACACAAAGAAGAAACAGGTTCCCCACAAAAATGTCAGAAAGAAGAAATCTCTTTTTTAAAAAAAAACTCAATTTTTCCATGAGTTTTCATTGGTTTTCTTCCCAAGGATTCTCTCAAAAAATAAGAGGAAAAAAACAGCCCTCACCTTGGCTTCCTCCAAGGTAGGATATTTCTCAGCCAGCTCCCTGGCCTTGCTGTTTTCGAACAAAACCCAGGTGATTGGAGGATTTCATTTATAGCGCCTATAGATATCACCCCAAATTCATTAGGAGATGGTCAAAATTGGTCCAATTTTCTCCCAAACTTTTTTTGGTGTAATCTGGGGGTAATCATATCAAAATCTTGCAGAAGATCGGTGATTTTGATTTTTGTGTTGTATGGATTTTATAAGATAATAGCTCAACTTGGCGATTTTATAGATAATACCATTTTTGTGATGTTGGATGTGTGAGTTGTGATTGAAGATGCCCTTTTGTTCCACCGTTGACATATGGTTGATGGCTGAACTCCTGCGCCAGCAATGTTCAATATAGAAGAGCAGTCATTCCACCTGTATCTTAGTTTCAACGGTGGGCCAACATGAAAGCAGGCCGTTCAGAACCTCGTATTGTTCATAAACTGTGGGAGGAAAGAACTCACATAAAGTGGTGCAGGATTTCGGCCATCAACAGTATCACACTGACTGCTCCCAAGTGCAGCTGACCGCAGCGGACCACACCTGGTGATCTGGCACCCTCCAGGAAGGTCCATAGCGCGCCTCAACATAAATCTCCTGCGCGGAACCCACGGTGGGAACCCAGGGTTCCGAAGGGAAAATGACCCCAATTTGTTGCAATCCCAATGCGGCCTGCTCTCGTGGCGCTGGAAACGAGACGTTCCTGATGAGCACCTTGCCATCGACACGATGGACAACAGCGGTCGGGCTGGGCCCAGCCAGCTGCTAAATCCCAAGTGCCCGGGCCGTTGAGGGCGGATAGATCAAATGCTTCGTGGCTTGCGCGAAATCCATATCTCACAGTCAAGTGAGACCATTCCAACAAAAAAAGACAAGAAGAAATCATCGTTTTTTTGTAGACATCACCACTTATGTTTCGGTTGGTACACCTTCATCGTAGATGTCCATGTAATAAGCCAGGTCATTACCTCAATTTTCATGTTTCATCAGGGATGGATACAGGATAAGTTCCACCTTCGCCTTCGTCATCTAAGACTGGTGCCAAGTTTTTCCGTGTCCCATTCAAAGTGCTCATCAAAAGGAGCCTGAAGTCGCAACACGTCATCGACTGTTGGGAGCTGTGACCTGCTAAGGTATCCAGACAGAAGCACTAAGACCTGCACTCGATTCACAGGGTATCCTTGCCACCTCAGGTCCATGCCATTGATCCATGAAGTTTATGGGCGAACAGGAAGGTAGCATCTCTGGAGAAACAAACATACAGCTGAAGAAACCAAGCATGGGACACAGCACACAGCCGTGCACAATGAGGTTGATCAGGGTCCTTAGAGAGCATCATTCCCAAGGCTCGTCTCCCTGAATCTCCACCTCCCTTGCAACTGAGAAATAATCCACCGACGGTTGAACGGGAATTTGTAGTGAATGCCGGACCAAATGGAAAAAAAATGAGAACATAATAACATGTATATTCGACCAATATACATTCTTTTTTTCGGATTTTACATTTTGTTGTGACATACACATAACCATAGACACTCCTGGCCTTGTTTCTCCCATCACCTCAGACCCAGGCAACCATGAAGTGATAGGACTTTGACGAAAGGGGCTCATCATTGATGAGCATTGCCTTTTCCCAGCCTGAAAAGCATTCGTCAAATCAAGACCATCAGTTTTGTGTCCCCTTTGTTAGATTGATGTGACATGTAGTCACAAAAATGTAGATTACAAATTCTATCTACACTCGTCATTGTCGTCACTGTCGTCGATGTCATTGTCATCGTCGTCACTGTTGCCGTCACCACTGCTCAGTTCCTGCTGTAAAGCATGTCTCACATGTCTGGAAAACCTCGATACTCGATACTATGAACTGCATAAGATTTATACATAAAGTGTATGATAATGTGAATATATCTATCTTAGTCTTAGATCTTACAAAATATTGGAAATTTGCCTGCGTAGCACCAGCTAAAACATGCTAAAACCCATCATCTGCTGCGATGTTTGCGCCTTCCCGCGGAACATAAATATCCAAATCAGCAGTGTAGGGAATGATATCCTGGAAACACAACCAGCCCCAATGCGGAGAAGGGCTACGAGGGCAACCCACAAAGCTCTCCTGATCTCGTACGGCACCAAGTAAGGTCCCTTCTGACACCATGAAGGTCACGTTTTGCCTCACCCAGTTCCTGTCGCAAGCTGGCCACATCCTGGCGTAACCTTCCTAATTCTTCAGGCAGCGCGGTGGCATCTTGTTGTGCCATGATGGGTGAGCTCATGGAGGACACCTGTCGTTGCAGGGTTAGCACTTGATTCCGAAAGAAGTTGTCCGCTGGAAAACATGGCGAAGGGACTGTGCACTGGAGCAGCTCGAATCTTTGTCTGATGCCTCCAGATGTAGAGTTTTTTCCTGAGACCGGGAAGCTGAAAATATCTACAACAACAAAAATGAGACCCTCTAGATAAAGATATCTATTATTGGAATTCACAAAGTTTTGTTGAGTTGTGATCTTGAAACAGTGATTTGTTCCAATTTGTGGCCAAGTTTAGTTAATCAACCGACTTTGCATGCTGTAATGCTATAAAAATCAGATAAGTTTCTGCCAGTCACTGAAATAGCTTGGCCAATCCACCTGTCTCTGCAACCATGGGATCCCCCTGTGAATACAGAATCCAACCCAGCACTGGCTCATGCCTGAATAACCTCAGCTCTGAAAGAGATCACCACAATGGTTTCGTGCAACATGGGCGGGCCCAGCACCAAGTGAGCTGAACTATAGGAATTGATTCAGATGAGACATGATAAGCATCATGCTGCTAATTCTCTTTCCAATGATCATGCAACTCTTCATGGCACCCAGTGATTCCTATGAATCTGGACAGTACCGAGTCGCCATGCCATTCACGGCACACGGCCCTGCACGACAAAAAGCTGCGCAGCTCACAGGACTGAAGGATGGGGACCACCGTCACAGCCCCAGAGGTGGCAAACCTCAGGAGTAGAGAATGCATGTGGTAGACAAGGGAACTGTTGCAATCCACATACAGTATAGTACGAGCACAATAGTATAAGAATCCTGTCTCTACTCAATCCTGTGAAACCGTGTCCCTGCTATCTGACTTAAATATAATAACTTTAGAAAGTCAAACTAATAATTTGTGAATTTGCTTTTCTCCACACACTCCGACATTCCCTTATCTTCATGTATCTATATATATATATATATAAACATATCACTCCAGTTTCGTCCATTTTTGCCCCACCTTCAGCTTCACACAGTTTCAGACAAGTCACGCATCGGGCCCCGAACTGCATGCTTGGCGGTATCCCCCGGCTGACCCCACGGCCGATTCACCATGGGACCTCGAGTCGGAGCTGCGTGCCGCAAGGGCCAAAGGCGGCGGTGCTGGCGCCGGCTTGTTGATGGACAGGCCTGGAGCATCCACGTAGGTTTCGAAGAGCTCTCCGACCTGTCGTGTTTTTAAAAAGGATGTCAGGATGATTCTGATGCATGCCTCTGATTTTATATGTTTTATATCGTGATTTACTGATTTACCCGATACATTTCCACATCAACCTAACCTGCTAATGAAGAAAGCCACCTGTCAGTGAGATTTGTAATTGTGATCTTTCTCCGGATTGCACTGAAATCCTGCTTCAAAAATGAAGAGTTTCAACATAAAGCAGACATTAAGTGCCAATTCTTTCCAAAAACTCCTGGTCCAATGACACATCTCTCATCCTCCTTGCGAATGACCCAACATCACCCCAGAAATCCACCATGCCGGGGCAACCGTGGTCACATCCCCATGTTGCAACACCAGCTCTGCTGCCAACGGTGCGCGGAGCTTGAAGGCTAAACTCACACGGCCCGTGGCACGACCCGAGGCCAGGCGATGCGGCACCGCGGGAAATTTGCCCTGCGTCAGAAACTCCAAGGTTTTCCCCGCCTCGGTGTTTGGGGGATTTCCGTCCATTTCCCAACCGACAAAATTGGGGGGTTTGGGAAAAGGGAGGGAAAAAAACGGTGACTTAAGCTACGCTGGAGTTTTTAATGCCAACAAAAAAACAAAAAAAAAACATTCAAAGTCTGTGCAGATTTCTTTCTTGCGCTCTGATTTTAGAGCGCGAAGGCATGGCCATTTTTTTTGGGGGGGGGTTTGGGGATTCACTACCACCAGGCGAGCATCGAAAGCTACCAGGCCATTGGTTGGAGGCACATCTAACCACTTGCCCTGAGAATCCTGCACCTGCAGAGCGCCATCCGTATTTGTTACCTGGGACGGGATTTCCGACGGGAAATGCCTGGAAAATTTTACGAGTAAAGTGGGTCAGGTGTGCTGCTTATATAGCATTACTTCTATGATAAAGGCAATATGGCAATATGTCAATTCCCGGACCGGGAACATTTCCAAACAATAAATCCACAGGTTGTTGGTTGGAAGCTGCAAAACACCAGGGTGCAGGGGAAAAAAAAAACGGATGCCAAAGGCAACGAGCGTCCAGTGTAATGAATCCACGATCCACGTGCTCGATACAAGCTCCTTCACCCGAGTAGGAAAATATGCTCAACAGGTGACCAGCATCCTTGCTGTCAAGCAAAGGCTTCAGCTTATCTCTGTACACACCTGGGTGCCAAATGCCACTTGGGAAAGTGACATGTCAAAAGTGTCAACAAGGTGAAATGTATATGAAGTATGATGAATTCACGGGCGCTTTTCAGAGCGACAATCGACGACTCATGCTCTACTTAGTTTTGGGGAGGCATGTGATGTCATTGTTTCAATTTAGTAAAGGGGTGGCGCAGCTAGGCATGTCAAGAGCCATCAGACTCATGAACTCAAGCACAATATATAGATGTGACTTGTTTGATCTTGTTTGGGCGTCTTGAAAAGCATGGGTCGGACCCGTGCCCTGAAAATTTGCAACCAGAAGACCAGCACCCGCTGTGAAGTTGCCAAACTCATCGCCGTAGACCTGTTGAAGCCACCAGGTGAAGGGGATCCACTTCGGATGTGACGCTAGCATTCCCCGAAACCCACTACTGACCCACGCTCAAAATCCCAATCTAAACCAAAAAAAAGCATTTGGGACAGCAACGTGATGAGACGGATGAGATATGATGAGATGTCTAAGAGCTCCTCTTCTTCTTCTTCTTCTTCTTCTTCTTCTTCTTCTTCTTCTTCTTCTTCTTCTCCTTCTTCTTCTTCTTCTTCTTCTTCTTCTTCTTCTTGTTGTTGTTGTTGTTGTTGTCTGTTGTCTGTTGTCTGTTGTCTGTTGTCTGTTGGTGTTGTTGTTGTTGTTGTTGTTGTTGTTGTTGTTGTTGTTGTTGTTGTTGTTGTTGTTGTTGTTGTTGTTGTTGT